>JAYMTN010000568.1:0-15883 GCA_036897425.1 Erodium trifolium | reverse complement strand
ACCCAGCCCGCCACGCCCCCGACCTCGAGGCCGAGAGACACGGGGCAAGAATCGGCCCCTTGCCTCGCCCAAACCTCCGTTGCCCCCATGCCCCTTGCCCCCTCGCCTTTCCGCGCCCCACACCGGTAGAGGCCCGAGGCCTGAGGCGCGAGGCCTCTGCCCCTTGCCTCGCCCACATGCCCCGGCGATGTACATGGTCTTATATCATGAAAAATTTAGAGGTGACTATTCGATTATTCAATCAAATATTAATGATTTTTTAATCTAATTAAAATATTGATTATTAAACTTTACTAACCTAATTGAATTAATCAAAAAAATCCAATTCGATTCGAGTCACTTTACATAATATTATACGTTTTGTACAAAAACATCTTACACAAGTATCAGGTATCATAGTTTTTCTTATAAAACATGATTTCGTTCGTTTGGTTCTTCGCTTATGAAAATAAATTAAATTGAGAGTTTTTTAGATTAGTTTCTGACATATTTAAGTTTTTTTAACAAATGTTAGTCTATTCTCCATACAAGTTTATGAGATAATATTTTAACAATATTTTATTTTATACTTGTATATATTATATATAAATAACTTCAAACTAATATAATGATATTTATATTAATTTAATTATCTAGTTACAGTAATCAAAATCAAGCCTAATTTTTAAAATTAATCAAACTAATCTAATCAAATAAACCGAATAATCAAACCATTTCGATTATGTCTGAGTACTGCCCACCCCTAAATACAACCATAACCCTTGTTCGGTTTCTTCAATCCCCTCATACGTGTCCTTTGAGTGCTTCTTGTGTCCATGGCTGTTAATGGTGTCTCTTCCTCCCATTCCCATTGTTTTCTCTCCAACATAGAATTGGATGATGAGTGAAAATGACCATTTGCTCATTTACCTTCGAACTGTTTTACATATTTTCAGTATCAATTTAGTTTAATCCGTTTCACATGAATGATACTATACAGGTCAAGTACATGGGAATGTGGCAAGAAAGGTTCATCACCTTGGCAACCAGCTTTCTCCATTTCAAGGTCTCTGCAATTCGGCACTTCAAAATGCCCGATGACGGCCGTACCAATTTCCACTGCATTTCTTTGGCCTAACCCTATCAGAGGATAATACATTTTTCTCTATTCACAAGACTTGAATACAAAACATTACTTGATAATATTAACTTACATTCAGAGCACCAAGAAAAGATTGGTTTTTAAAGCTGATCATAAATTCAAGCAAATCTCATACATATGCATTCCAATGGGTCAATCAGCTTTGTGGAGATAAGAGAACTAAATGTATACAGCAACAAAAGTGTGCGGACATTCCTTTTCTGATGGTTTGCTCTCTATAAGCTTGTAGGTGTCAGGGGAAATACATGAATCCATATGTTTGGATTCATCACCTTGACTATTGGCAGGATAGCTCGAGTTCTCTACAGAAATATGAGAGCTACTCTCACATACCTTGCTTATCATTCTCATCAACCGTCTCATATAGTGAAGCAGCAAGTGATTCCGCCAAGCTAGGTCCAGACCTGGACTTGGAAGCTTCTGGAACTCTTGTTGTCTTCGAGCTGATCGATTTCGGCAACCAGGGTTGTGAAGAATCATAGTTTTTCGAGCAACTGGCATGTGCATTTGTACTCTTCCATTTGACCGGTTGGCAAAACTTCCACGGATCCTCTATCATGGACTTGTGGTATAGGCGCTCTGGGCCAGGGGCCCGTCCACCATGAGCAGGATTGCCTCGCCGCCCTCCACCACTTTGTTCTGGGCCAGGGTTCATGCCATGGCCTGCAAAATGATGCCCCCTGCCTCTTCCTGGACTACGCCTGGCATAGCCTTCATGTTCGGAGTCAGGTCCTGGATTTTGGCTGATCCAGTTACCCCTACCTTGCCCAGGACCGAATCCAGGTCCACTCATCTGTCCAAAGCCAGGGTCGGGATAATAAGGTGGATTGGACGGAAAACGATTGGGTTGATGCATGGGGAAAGGGTTACCCATAGGCATTCCTTGTGGACCGGAGTTGTACGGAGGTGGTTGTGGTGGATACATTCTCGGATTATGTGCATAATTGCTATGGAGTTGATGAGCAGGAGGAGTCATTGCTGGGTTCCATGCACCTGTAGGAGAAGATTGTCATCAACTGTATAATAATAGTGAGTAGCAAAAGCAAGTTCCATGAGCCTATCTGACTAATTAAGATTTTAAGTGTTACCGTAATGATCACATTGATAAATTAGAAGTGCCTTCAATCTTAACTTGCAACCAAGGAGTGAGTTCTGGGTACTTCCAAGAAAAATATATGTGCATTTCTCAGAAGTGGATTGCTTATTCAATAATTGTGATAACCCCATAACTAGAGAAGACCAAAATATTGATAGAGTGGTTTTCGTGAACTAGTAGTGACATGTTACATAATTCTTAAATAATTTGTCGAAGAGTTCAATATATCAAAAATGAAACCTAAGTGATATAATATTTTTTCAAAAATTAGGATAGTATCATACCTTGATGTGATGGTGGAAACGGCATCATGGGAGAGCCGACATTGCTTTGTAGTGTGGGATAATCTTGTGTATCAGCCATGCTCCGCTTCTTGTTACCAGAGAATGCTGACAAAGGGTCTGTGTAATAATCAAACCTTGGAGTAGCAGAGGAATCATGTGCTGGTAAGGAGGTAGAGGTCTCCACTAATGGATTAGAAAGACAATAAAATCCTGAAGAAGCTTCACCATAGTAAGAAGCTCCAGTCTGAGAAGCTTCCACACGCATCGCTTTCAATCGTTCTCTTCTCTTCACTGATTCTTCCATTTTACTTGGCAATCAAAATACCAACTTGAATGGAACGCCCTGCGAGATATAAAAATCTATATAAATATGATTATGTAACTAGCAAATATACATATGGTGAGTTATAAATCAGGAGAATGTAGGAAGAGAAAGAAAGAGGGTGAAACAATAAATATTTTGTTTGTATTGAATTATTACTTTAGGGCATTTTCATTATTTACAGAACATTGGTATTTCATTTAGGAATTTTATCATCATCAGATATAAGTTTAATGGTACTTACTTTTTTGAATTACCCACAAACACATAATAGATTTTCATTACATATATGGATACCCTTATGTATGAACATGTGACATTGCTATAACACCATCAATTCATAAGCAAAATGACAATTTTGCCCTGTATGTAGTTTCAAAATTCCAAAGTAATTCCCCCCTTCACTTTCTTCCTTGAAAATCCGATTCTCAGTTTTACATGCCCTTTCTTCCAAGTTCAGTAAAGTGATTAATAATAGCTAACATCAACACAACAAATCAGCAATGATAAAAAATTGACAGAGTAGAGAAAAAAGGCAGATGAGAACCCTAAATCAAGACAACAAAGCCATATTTACAGCAGACAAAAAAAAACAGAAATTAAACCAGTGGGACAAAAGTTTTACCACCACAACGTTGACTTCATTTAAAATATTAAAATCAGATCATCCCAATTCATCAACATGGAGAGATGAGGAGCTGTAATGACGAACAGAACTCTGAGAATTGGTGACCGATCCATATTTACAGCAGACATAAAAAAAAAAAGTAAACCAGCGGGACAAAAATTTAACCACCACAACATTGACTTCATTAAAACATATTTAAATCAGATCATCCCAATTCATCAACATGTAGAGACGGGAAGCAGTAATAACGAACATAACTCAGAGAATTGATGACCGGGCCATATTTACAGCAGACATAAAAACAGAAAGTCAACCCGTGGGACAAAAATTTAACCACCACAGCAGTGACTTCATTAAAAACGTTTAAATCAGCTCATCCCAATTGATCAACATAGAGAGACGAGAAGCAGTAGTGACGAACAGAACTCAGAGAATAGGTGACTGAGCTGCGACAAGGAACTGAGGATATATGTAGGGCTGGAAAATTGCTGCCAAAATAACACTATTTGAACTTTCTTTTCATCAATCTACTCTTGATTCCCTCTATTTGATAGTGGCTTTTTATCTTATGCTTTGATCCTAGATTGATGCTCCACACCTTTCATATAGGTTCGATTTTGTTCTTCACTTCTTCTTTGTCATTATGGCCAAACCTTTTAGCCCCTTTCTCCCAAATGTGATCGGTGCCCCAACCCCTGTAAGTTGCTACTCCTCCAAGGCAACCTCCACGGCCAGTTTAAGCTAGTTACTAGTTTTTATCAGCAACAACTGTATGTATGAAGATTAAAACCAGCGACCTCATAATTACTATATGGGGTCTCTGCCACTACACTCACAACCCTTGGTTATTACTTCAACCATAACATGATTATTAGTAAGTCACTCTAAGCCCTAAAATGATAAATCTTGAAAACAGAAGTTGATGAATTGGAAGATAAACTTAATTGTTTTGTGCTCTATTTGATTGATGACGATAAAACAAATAAAAAAAAGCATATTAACAACCATTTTTGATACTTGGATATGCAATAAAATAAAAGACTAAGAGTTGTGTCAGGTTCCATGCATGCAGATATTGTGATGATGAAAAATGATAAATTTTGTTTTTATTCTCATTTAGTTTCTCTTCAACTGTAAAGATAAAAAAATACTTGGGAAACAATGAATGTACTGAATTACTAGTTAGGTATGCAACTATTTATGTCGGTAACTCATATGACATTGAACCAAAAAAGGTCAAAAGCATCCTCCAATTTAAGTGACCATCCCATCAGAATCCTAGATCATACTTTCTAGGTGAAGAGTTACCATTCCTGGGACGCATTAACAAAGAAACATACATATATAGCGCGAAAGAATCGAACCAAACACAGATTTTTCTGAAGTAAAACCGAATCAAAGTGTCTGAGAAAAAACAAAACGATACTGAAAAATCAAAGTACCTCATTGAGACTACAACAAACAGGTCTGCAAGTCCAATTCGGAGGGCAGGGATAAATAAACCCCAATAACGAATCATCTCGACAACATCACAGAAACAAACATAAGGAAAGATAAAAACGAAACTAATTGGGTTCATGACACTGAAAATGGATCATCAACAACCACCATGACCATCAATTTACAGCAAGAAAATTTGAAAGCCCGTGAGCTCAGCTCACATAAATGGAATTGAGACTAAGAGACTAAAAAACACAAATATAATTAAGGAATATGCGAAAGTTTACCTCAGCGGATTCAGAAATCTAAAGCGACGATACAGCAGGGAATGGTTAGGGTTGCTGGTCGAACCAAGCTCTCGGTGGAGAAGAAGACTGCGTCAACACGAATGACATTGGCAGAAAGTCCAATAGGTAATCTACACCATTCGTATAGCGTCAGCCCAAACTTAGTTTTGGGCCTCTTAGCCCGATTCACATTGGGCCTCCGAAATCGGCCCATGTGATGAAGTTGGGGCAACTATAAAATCAGCGTCCTGTGCAAGGGTTTTTGGGTTTCTGCGGAAAGAAATCGATCCGGAAGTGAGAACTGAGTTAAGATTCGAGTGTCGAACATTTGTGCTGTCTCCGACGCATAAATTCTCCGATCAACTAGCCGTTGTCGGTAACCAGCTCTTCTCAGCTTCCGTGAGTCGATCGTTCCATTCGCTTCATCTCTCTGCTTAACCACTACTCTCGTAGCCATGACCGCCAACGAAGGTTCTGCAGGCTCTTCCTTTTTTTCTTTCTTTCTTTTACCTTGATTATATATGTGCATTCTGGAGATATATTGTAGAAGAAAGAAAGGTATGGAGTTACTTATAACGTTAACTTAGTAACCCTAGCTAAAGCTCACCTGGAAATGGACTAAACTGTGAAAAGTAATGCTAATGGTGTTTATCTGTAGGCTGTAACCCTAAGATCTAAGCTGCTGAAAGATTTTGTTTGATGGTCATAGCATTTATTGTTCTTACTTGTTCTGTAAGTTTTGGTTTTTGATTTCGCCTGGATTGTGTTGCAACTTCATAACTTTATTTATAGGGATAAGTCGATTCTTAGCCCAGTCAGAAAGGTCATTTGCAATTCCTAACTGAGGTCGACCTTTTGTGACAATTCCTAGCTCAATGGTGGTACACGTTTACAAAAAGTACCAATCACGTGTAAAATAAGCGTGAAAAAAGTGGTTTTCCTTGTAAAAAAATACCACATTTATGCTACTTTTTGTAACAAACTACCACCTTTATGTTACTTGTTGTAACAAAATATCACCTTTGTGTTAGGATCTGTCACAAAAAGTCGACCTCAGTTAGGAAGTGATAACTAAAGGTCACAGAAGGTCCGGAAACAACGTTTTCCCTTATTTATATTAAATTTGGGTCTATTCTAAAAAATTGAAATTGGGACGTGGAGAGTATAGTTAGATGATAACTGTTGGCCACATTAGATAACTAGTTCAAGTCACCGCCTATATGTATGATTAGTTTTACCTTTCGTGTTTTTCTTGTTTACCGACTTTTAACATTTTATGGGTTATAGTGCTTACATTTTTCAAATGTTTGTGATATGTATATCAGGTGTTTCAAACTGCTATGTATTCAAGAGTCGTTTGCAGGAGTATGCCCAAAAGTTGGGACTTAAAACACCTGTGTATGAAACTATCAAGGAGGGTCCTTCTCATGAACCTTCCTTTCGATCCACTGTGATAGTCAATGATGCCCGATATGATTCCCTCCCTGGGTTTTTTAACCGCAAGGCAGCAGAGCAATCAGCTGCTGAAGTTGCTCTTATAGAGTTAGCTAAGTCAGTTGAGGATGAGGAAGGCATTTCTGTACCTATTGTAAGAACCTTCAACTCTTACTTTAATTGGTTTTTGCTCTTATTTATTTATCCATCTTAGTATCACAACTTGATGTTAGTTGGACTTCATAGTTGAAACCTGATAGATCAGCTTCTTTTATGTACCTGAAACTATATCATTTGTGCAAAATATATCTAGTGAATTTTTTTATGCTAAATGTGATGTTAATATATACATTGTGTTGCATAAGAGAAAATAATGTGTTGGCGTTGGTAACTTTTTTGTTATGTACTACCTCTGCCATGAAATAAGTGTCGCAATCACTTTTTAGCAAAGATTAAGAATTAGTGTTTCTCTTTCCGCATGCCCCCTGATGTGCTACCCCACTAAGTGGTGGTAACTAACTCAAATTCATACAAAGCTACCTTCCTAGAATACAAAATGAGAAACTTGTTGTGGAACGTCCAATTTTAGAAAGTGGGACACTTGTTTTGGGAAGGAAAAAGTAATTTGACGTCCAGTTGCCAAAAAGATTTCGTCACAGAGAATGAGGACATTATCAGCAAAGTTATAACATGTTTATTATTTTATTGTCTCCTATTTCTTGCTCATGGCTTGAAATGTTTTTGGAATTTTCTTTCAGCATGAAACGGGCTTGTGCAAAAATCTGCTCCAGGAGTACGCTCAGAAGATGAACTATGCAATTCCACTATATGGATGCCAGAGGGAAGATGCACCGGGCAGGATGACCTTATTTTCGTGTACTGTGGAGATTGGGGGGATGAAGTATATTGGAGCTGCAGCTAGAAATAAGAAAGAAGCAGAGATCAAGGCTGCGAGAACAGCTCTGTTAGCAATCAAAATGAGCTCATCTGGGCCTACTGGTTTACTTGGTGATAATTCTCAACTAACCGTCCTTCCTGGCAAGAAGAGGGAGATAGAGTCGGTTAAGAAGTCGGTGGAAACACCAAGTGTCTTGAAGCCTAAGAAAGCCCGGTTCAAGAAGAAGAAAATACAGAGACCAAGGGGCGAGGCAACAAACAACCTTCATGCTGAGAGTGCAGGAGTTCTAGGGAGTGATATCACTGGCCCGGTTGCATTAGCAATGGATCAAACTGTTCCTACTGTGATCCAAGTGACTAGTACCTTGCAGCAATCTGGTACAGAATCAATGATAAATCCTGAAGTGGAGGTGACTTATGTTAACCCAAGTGTAGGAGATGTATCTGTTGTGAAGGATGATCCCCAGTTGTGTGAAGTTGGGGTTGCTAATGTTAACCCAGAAGGAGGAGATGTATCTGCCATGGAGGATGTTGCCCAGTTGGGTATGGAATCAGTGATGAATCCAGAAGTGGAGGTGTCCAATGTCAACCCTGATGCGACGCTTATCCCTCATACCAATGGTGAGCTGCAGCCTCTGAATGCACAGCCCTTGGCCTCAAATGATGATCAAAGCAACCATGAGAATACCAATGGCCAAACGTCAGATCTAAGCAACCCTGCTATTCATGAAGATGCTAACAATGCTGGAGAGGCTGTCAAGTCAAAGGATGATCAAATTAACCATGGTAATCTCAATGGCCAAACACCTCCCATGCCTTGTGAAGGTCTAAGTAACCCTGATGCTAAGAATGCTGCTGAAGAGATGGATATAGGTGACACCGTCATGGGTCAAGTGGCTACCGAGGCTCCAAGTGCAATGAGTGACATCGAAGCAAACGTTGAGTGACGAATCACGGATTGGGCGTGGATTTTTTGTTCAGCAATTAGAAGATTGAAATTGTGAATTTCTTGTTGTCTGAAACTTATAACTTATATTAACTATAGCTCTTGACTTAGGCAGTGGTGTATTAATAGAAAGTCCAATGTTGTGGACATTACAGTGCCATTACGACTTATGAAAGACTAAAGGCCGACATTAATTAAGCTTCTGGACAGATCTAATTATTAATGGTTAATTATATGTAATTTATTCTTTAATTATTGTTGGTGGGGATGGACAGACAGACCATTCAATTCAAAAAGCTTGTGCCTTTATTCATCTGGCAAAAAAGATAGTGTTTGGGAACAGGAATAGCAGTGTCGAGAATGAAGGAGTAGCTTGTGGTGCACGAGAAAGAGCTACAGGTTACGCGCAGCCATATTGGTTTGGGTTGAGATAAATCTGTATGGTGAAGTGAAGGAGCGAGACGAAGTAGTTATGGAAGAAGAAGCAGCTCAGAGTAAGCGAAGGTCGACTCTCAGAAGTAGGAGCGGAACGATTCGAAAACCCTTCTCCGATCGTACCAACACCATCCCCCAATCCCAGTCTTCTCCGACGACTCGGAAACCCTATCCTCAACTGAAAATCAAGCCCAGTAACCCCATCTCCATAGTTTCCGGCGGATCTGCCGCCGACCCTTCAACTCCGAAGCCCTCCACCGCTCCTGGTGAGTTCTCTCTCTCAGGGTTTGGGTTGGGGCTGTTTTGTTTGTTTGTGCTGTATTTTTGAGAAATTGATTCTCATTTGTGCTGCTAAACTAATGTTTTGGTGATTCTATCTAAATTCTTTGTATTGTTGGAGGTTGAATTGCATAGAATCTAAAGGATTTTATTAAGATATTTATGGAGTATTGAGTTTGGTGCTACAGTGAGTTTGGCATCTTCATGAATCTGTCTTTTATATGTAGTTGATATCTGTAGGCCTGAGGAGCTTGTTTTGTGTTTAGGTGGTGATGAAAACCAGAATATTGTTGAGGTTCCCACAGTTTGTACCCAGAAAAGGACTGCTCAGAAAGGGAAGGGCAAAGAGAAGGCACTTGCTGTTCCTTTCGGTAGCTATTCTGCGGATAGGGTTTTCAATGTTGGGTAAACATGCTATGCTTACTCTTACTTTTTCTCTGTTCGTGTACAAAATTTATAATTTTCTTGTTAATAGATGAAGAAAAGTAAAAACATACCACGAAAAAGAATGTTCTTTTGGATGAATATTTTGATCAACTTCAATTCATTCCTTTTTCTGCTAATTCTTTTCCTCTGGTCAAGATGGATCAATCCTGGGATCCGTCATCCATCTATCTACATATGTCTTGTTCTATTTTCTCAGAAGTACTAAAGCTTTATCTTGAAACAGGAGTAAAAGAAAGGAATCCGAGGATTTGGGTTTATTGGAGTATAGAACAGTCCCTCTCAAGAAGGTTTTCCCCTACCCTGACTTTGTTTTATCTTCTGTGCCATCAAACCTTTTTTTATATGCTTTTCCTGTGTCAATGGCAGCTGAACATGGAGTTATGTATTGTTGGTGGAGATGACAACAACTGTTTTCCAATTCAACCCTTTATTTAGTTTTATTTTCTATATTTGAGGAGATATACAATAATATTATTAGCTGGAGACCGACAAATCATCTTTTTAAAAAGGATTGGTATTTGAGAACTAACTATGGTGTTTTATTTAAGTAAAACTGTAATAAATTTAGTGGCTGTGTTTCAGAAACATATATTATATTTTATTTTAGGCTGCACGAGAATGAGGTAGAAGATGCATAAAGTACATGATGGACAGCTAAGTCATTATTAATGTGTTGCAGATAAGTTTTGATGAAATGGAGGGGAGAGCACTAGCAGTAAAGAAAGGTGATGCAGCTCAAAGTCAGAGAAGATCAACTCTCGGAAGTGGTGATAGTAGTAGAAGCAGAACAAGTGAAACACCCCTCTCCGACTGTACCAACACCATCTTCGAATCCCAGTATCAATATTCTCCGGAAACTGTAGTTACCACTAGGCCCAAACCACCACATCCACCACCAGGGCTGCCACTACATCCCAACCCCCCCACAGCTGCCACTGAATCCACAACTAATCATGCAGACCCTTCCACTCCTCCACCTTCGAAACCTTCCTCTTCTCCTGGTAATTTCTCCCCTTTTCTACGTTGTTGGTTTTATTTATCTGCAAATCAAACTCTTCATTCGAATTGAATTCTTCTCTGAGAACTGAAATGTAGGGCTTCAGTTGTTTTGTTTGTGAATGCATTATAAGACGAACCCTAAGCAATGTTGCAGTGATGCACATACAATTCTCGTGTTAAACTTGGAATTGCATATAGGTTTAAAAGAACTATTAAATGTTTGTAGGAGGATTGAGCTCTACCAGAGCTTAATTTATGAAATTTGTTGTTGTTTGCGTCTTCGTGAGAGACTATCTTCTTTTAGTAATTGATATTTTTAGGCCTCACGTGCTTGTTCTGTGATCAGGTGAGTTCCGCACAGTTTACACCAGGAAACAGACAGCAGATAAAAGGAAGGGCAAAAGGATGGCACTTCCTGTGCATTTTAGTAGCTATTCTGCAGATAGGATTGTGAATGCTGGGTAAAAAAATATGTTCTTACTCATGCTTCTAGTGTGCACATTTGAACTGTATATTCATTTTAAAAGCTGAGGAAAAAGAAAAGTATATAATAAAAGAGGGGGTTCTTTGCTGTTTTGTTCGATAACTTTTTGATCAATTTCAGTTCTTTCTTTTTTATTGATTCTTTTCCAATCAGGTTGGATCTATTTCAGAACTACTAAACTTTCATCTTGAAACAGGACGAGAAGAAATGAATATGAAGATATGGGTTTACCAGAGCCTCATACAGTTCCTCTTAAGAAGGTTATTTTCTATTTCTTCTGCTCTGAGCATATATATAATTTTCATCAGTCTTAACCCTAGATATGCTTTATCAGTGTCAATGGAAACTGAACCTGG
This sequence comes from Erodium trifolium, assembly GCA_036897425.1. Taxonomy (NCBI): domain Eukaryota; kingdom Viridiplantae; phylum Streptophyta; class Magnoliopsida; order Geraniales; family Geraniaceae; genus Erodium; species Erodium trifolium. Next base: position 4,408 of record JAYMTN010000568.1, on the reverse strand, counting down.
AGTTGTGTCATGTGTGCTTACACATGCACATAATTGTAAAAACTGGAATCATCATGCAAAATTGTGGTTCTTGTTGTTTTGTGAAACAGTTTGGAGGCTTGATTTTGGTCTAGGAGATGATTTTATGGTTTGCGAATATAAACTATGTATGTGTTAATGACAAATTCGCAATGTAGTTTACCTCACTAAAACTTTATCTTCTTCATATGGGGAAACCGATTGAATTGTATGATTATCTTTTATGAAACCTACCAAGTATTTAAGTCATTACATCAGTTAGCTTAAAGCATTGCAATGAATTGCAATGACGATCTTAGACATCAACAACTCTAAACCCTTATAGAGTAACTTAGCAGGATTTTATGACAGCCTGATTAGTCTTTAGGTTTTTGAGGATTACTTGTGGTGGCAACTCTCCAAGACATAAATGTTCTTAATATCTGTGATGTTGCAGAAACGGCGTCATGGACAGCTGAAACAAGATGGTGCTTCTAAACAGGCCTTGCAAGATTACATTGAGCAACAGAAAGCTTACTTTGACGAGGTAGATGCATTTGAACTTGAAGAGGAGGTTGGGTCTGGTAACGAGTCGGACTGAAATGTGACTTTGCATAGAAGCCTAACTCATGTAACATGTAACATTCTCTGTATAGTAAAAGTAGAAATGGCAAAATCCTAGTGTTAATGCATGTATCCTGCTACATTATATCAACCTTTTTTTTGTAGTAGTAGTTTAGATATGTAATGTATAGTTTTGTGGTAGTATTTGAGTTTGTATTTTCTTGCTTGTATTCAATTGTGATTACTGCTGTGATATTAGACACTGTATCATAATGAGCAATGAAATATATTGGGCAACAAGTTATTAGATGCATTTTGGTTGACTGATTATCCAACTTTTTATCAAGCTTAGTGGTGACCCAAGAGACTAGACTAGAAATGTCAAACATTGGATCATTTGATTTTGTTCTGGGTTCAAGTTGTATGAAGCCTGTGAATATTATCATGTCAAAGCCCAACTCATGTAACTAACTCCCAAGATGTTTATGAGTCATGCATGTAACATCTGTATTGGGCCATTGGGCTATAATTTGGCAAGTTAAATATGGGTGGAAATGGATTTCAAGGACTTTAGGTGGACATTGTTCAAATGGCCCATTGGGTAGTTTTCAAATGAGTTTTCCAAGCCCAATAGGCTCAGATGATGGGGCTAATCTGAACTAGAATCAGATTAAGATTAAGGGCTTTAATTTGTTTCTCAAAGCCTTTGTTGAGACATGCATTGCTCAGAGTCAGACACAGTCCCAGGAACTCCACAGCTGCTGCTAAACATTTCTCAATATCGAATAGGGTGTTGGGCAACTGTCACATGTTAGGTACAACAGAGCAAACAATGTAGACGTTGAGTAATAAATATCTTGAGCCTCTGTTCCCAAGTCTTAGGTTGTAGATTGGATCGTCCTTTGATAAAATATTATGTATTGATTGAAGCACATGATATGTTTGTGTTATATTTTGATTCATACATGAGGTACATGCAAGGGATTATGTAATGAAAGTCATGGGACATCTATTCATAATGATAGTCAGTTTATTCAATGGAATCAGATTGGAGAGTTATATATATTCAATTCAAGTGGACCATTTTCTTTTCCTACAGTGAAATCCTATTCTCAATATTTTGAGTTATTGTCGTTGTTGTCGACGACCACTGTGACTTCGGGTATCGGTGGGGATCTTCTCTCCCACTCATCACCTCGCTTCTATGTTTGCACATAGTCATCGTCGTTGCTACATCGTTCCTCCGATCGTCGCCTTTGTCCGCCACGTTCCACCGCCCAGATCTGCCCTCCGCACCGCTCTCTCCGCCTCCCACCGTCATTCCCCACGCCTTACCTCTGCTCCCTTTCTCCCCCCCCCCCACCGGTCGGTTCAACTATCGGCTTGATCCAACCTGATCCCCCTCACGTCCTGCCCTCCTCCTGCCAGATCCACCCTACCTTTGGCTAATTCCGCCCCCAACTCCGCCCTCCCGTCCTCCCACACCGGTCTCCCATCCGGCCTCTTCCCCCATGACGACGGTCACCCTCCAGTTCCCCTTTTCGGTCTCATCTCCCGACAACGACGACCCGAGTTACTCCGGTCGAGCCTCTCAATCATGTTTCTCCAGCTAGACGGTCAGATCTGCTTCCACCTCCCGCCGAAGCTCTGCAATCCAAGTCGCTCAATCGTGCTCATGCTTACTTTGCTCTCTTGGCCAGACTCGTTCACCCGTCTCAAGCGGATCAAATCTGCACTCGTCGATGCCACCCACCTCACCCTCGCTCTGATTTCAGCCCTAGACATCGAAGACCAATCGCGTGTAGTAAATGCTCGAAGTTGTCGTTTATGTTTGTTTGTCCCCTCTGCCGGAATCTCGTATCTCCGGTAGGGGTGGTTACTGCTTTTGGTGGCGTGTCAGGCTGAATCTCCCTATTGACGTATCTTTCTAGAGATTCGATAAGAGAGATCGATCTGGTAGTTACTGTTTATTTAGGCGTTGTGTCGTCCTGGTCGAGAGTTATTCATCTCGACGGTCGTTGATCGGAGTTCACGCTTATATTATCCTGTTTGTGTTGTCAAATGTGTAAGGCTTATTGATTTATTAATGAATCTTTTTGTTAAAAAAATGGAGAATCACATGTACTTTGATTGCATAAATATATCATTTTTATATCAAGTAAGGCTAATATATTACTCTCATTTATATATTTTTTTAGGGTTAAATATCGAAACTTACTTTTAAGTATTGGTCATAACACTATACTTCCCAACGTTTCAAAATGACAAATGAACTACTTTACGTATTGACCACATAATTTTATTAGCAAAAATGGATGGAATATTCCATTATATTAGCCATATGACCTCATGTGTCGTTTAATGGATGGTAAAATGACGATTTTGCCCTTACATATTTGATCTCTATGCATTTTATAAGGAACATTACCATTGTACCCTCATTATTATTCCTTATTAAATGTATAGAGGTCAAATAAGTAAGGGCAAAATCGCCATTTTACCATCTATTAAATAACACAGGAGGTCATATGACTAACGAAATGGAGTATCCCGTCCATTTTTACTAACAGGGTCGCGTGGTTAATACTGAAGATAATACATTTGTCATTTTGAAACATCGATAATGCAGTGTTCGTAACTAATACTTAATAATAAATTTCGATATTTAACCCTATTTTTTATTTACTTGTACCCGAAAAAGAATTAATCTGAAAAGACCCAACAGAGGCTGCAGTGTACATATACATAGGAATGTAACATGAACCAGACCTTTCATTAGTGGACCAAACTTGAAGATCTACCTACTCTCTCTCTATCTTAATAATGCAACAAAATACAGTTGAGAGCTTACCTATCAATGTCATTCAAATTGAGTTCTAACAACCAACCAAAACAGATTATATGTATTCCTTTAAAAAAAAAATAGATTACATGCATTTAATGCATAACTGTAATTAATTTTGAACTCCTACCCACACTAAGCTTAGGCTAAAGTACATCATGATATCAAAATCTATATAATATGGCCATGTGTCTCCCCTTGTGACCTCTTGTTCATATATAAACGTGTGTACTAGTTTCACTGTACACATGAAATAAACGTTGAAGTATAAATTTCACATAAAAATTATATATAGATTAGAACAAAAGAGTGAAGTCCAACCATCAAAAGACCTTTTAGGTGTGAAACCAAACCCGTCATGATATATGCAACTGGATTTAACATTCTACAATTAATCAGACTTGAGATTCATCTTCACTAGCCAACCACATATCCTTTGGAACTTCAAATGATCATGTATAGAGTAGAAGACTGAAAAGATGACTAGAATTACCGGGTAGCTTAATGCCAGAACCTGGTGCAGAAGCCAGGTTGTGTTTGTGGATGGGGTTTATGTTCCGGGCAAATTTGATCGGCAAATGTATGGATGAGCTGCCCAGCCAGGCTGGGCGGATCATCCATCATCGTGTCCACAAATACACTAACAACCCTTCGCTCTTGCGCTGTCGCTTTCAAGCTGAACCATGTTAGAAACTTTACCCTGAAATCTTCATCTATGTGCCCATCACGCTCCAACCATTTCACCATTCTCACACAATGATCATAACCACTCTCATCCGCCTGCCTCTTGCACCCTGAACCTGCTATTCCTCGTGTTCCACTCACTTTACAAGGTGTGGGTGGAGAAACTGACCCAGGGCTTGCCAATGAAGCCGCTTCCATCAAAGGACTTGGTGAGAACTTATCGTACTTGCTCTTCTTGATGGCATTCAATGAAAGCTGCTTCCCTAGCCGGTCTCTGGATGCTATCTTAATGTCACTAGAGTTGGTTGATTCGACCTGAGA
>JAYMTN010000567.1:0-15895 GCA_036897425.1 Erodium trifolium | reverse complement strand
AAGGTCACTCCTCGTCCTCTCTCTTTCCCAGAACCACATCTCCGAGTCTCTGCCGCCGGAGCTCGGAAATTGCTCTGCTCTGGAGATTCTCGACCTCAGAGTGAACTCCATGACGGGCCACATTCCGGTTGATCTATCTCGCCTCTCTCGCTTAACTGTGCTCGATTTGGGTGGCAATAACTTCACAGGGGAAATCCCAGGAGAGCTCTCAGAATGCTCATCTCTGGGATCTCTGTCATTGGATTCGAATCAACTTTCTGGGTCCATACCAGACTCGATGCCCAAGCTAACCAATTTGGCATGGCTCGATCTCTCCGCAAACAACTTGACCGGGGACATTCCGGCTGGTCTGGGTCTTATTTCTGGGTTACAAACTCTCAATGTGTCCGCCAACCACCTCCATGGCCACATTCCGGAAGTTTTAGGCTCTAAATTCAGCGACTCTTCACTGTTTTCCGGTAACGAGAACTTGTGCGGGAGGCCACTGGCTAGGAACTGCGATGACGCGACGGAGAAGAGCACTAAGAAGAAGCTGATTGTGTTAATTGTGTTTGCCGCTTGCGGTGCTCTGCTTTTGTCTTTGTGCTGTTGCTTCTACATTTACAGTCTCTTGCGGTGGCGGAAGAAGCTGAAACTAAGCGCAGCCTCGGAGAAGAAGCGCAGCCCCACCAGGGCCAGCACCAGGTCCAGCGGCGGCCGGGGAAGTAGCACCGACAGCGGCTCCGAGCCGAAGCTGGTCATGTTCAACAGCAAAATAACTCTGGCGGAGACAATCGAAGCGACCAGGCAGTTCGACGAAGAGAATGTGTTGAGCAGAGGACGGTTTGGGCTCGTTTTCAAGGCTTGTTTCAACGACGGAATGGTTCTCTCCATCCGGAAGCTTCCGGAGGGGACGCTAGATGAGAGCACATTCGGGAAAGAAGCTGAGTTGCTGGGTAAGGTCCGGCATCGGAACTTGACTGTCCTCCGCGGCTACTACGCCGGCCCGCCGGGGCTCCGGCTCCTGGTCTACGACTACATGCCCAACGGAAATCTAGCTACATTGCTCCAAGAAGCTTCCCATCAGGACGGCCACGTCCTCAATTGGCCGATGCGCCACCTGATCGCACTCGGAATCGCCCGCGGATTGGCGTTTTTGCACTCCTACTCCATGGTTCACGGCGATGTGAAGCCGCAGAACGTGTTGTTCGACGCCGACTTCGAAGCCCATTTGTCCGATTACGGCCTGGAACGTCTCATGGCCGCAACTCCTCCAGAAGGAGCTGCTGCTTCCAGCTCCACAGCCACGGGCACGTTGGGGTACGCGTCGCCCGAAGCCGTAGTGAGCGGAGAAGCTACTAGAGAATCTGACGTGTACAGTTTCGGGATTGTGTTTCTGGAGCTGCTGACGGGGAAGAGGCCGGTGATGTTCACGGGGGACGAAGACATCGTCAAGTGGGTGAAGAAGCAGTTGCAGAGCGGCCAGGTGGCGGAGCTGCTGGAACCGGGTTTGCTGGAGCTCGACCCGGAATCGTCCGAGTGGGAAGAGTTTTTGTTGGGTGTTAAGGTCGGGTTGCTGTGTACGGCTCCGGATCCGCAGGACCGACCCACCATATCCGATATCGTGTTCATGCTTGAAGGCTGCCGCGCCGGCCCCGACATTCCGTCCTCCGCCGATCCCACCTCGCCGGCCTAGCAACATTTAGCATTCTCTCGTTTTTGTTTTAACAAATAAATTAATTAAATTTAGGCTGATTTGTAATTTCGGATTAATTTTTATTTTTTGAATGGTCGATGTTTCATTTTTCGTATATTTTTATTGTTGTAATTTTCTACCCGGGCGGGGCCGGGGCCAGTGGTTGGTATATTTAGTCAAAGCAAAGCTGACAGGCATAGCTAAAATAGGAAGGATGGAGTTGTGGGGTCCACTGGATGCTGTGTGCTGATTTTTGATTCCCGCCAAATCCGACCTGGTACGTGTGACGTGTCTCTGGCCGGATTGTTTGTAGTAAAATCTAGCCGTTAATGTTGTCGTTTTCTGAAGACTCTGCTAATGGCACGTGGGTGCTGGTTTTCACGGAGAGGGAAAGTCGGTGTCTTGGTAATTTAAACGAATGCGACTAAGAAACGTAAAATAACAGTCAAAATGTGACCGTTAAGCATCATTAACCTTATTTTAATGTTTTGTAGCCGTTGTGAGTCCACCACCTGCAAAAGCACGCGCTAATTACGGTGTCGGTTATTTTATGTTTTCCAAATCCAGCTCAGTTTCTTTTCAGTTTTTGATTTTCCTTTTAAAGTTGTATGATTCTGACTTCGGAAGTCCAAACAAACTGAGGTGTGTTTGGAGCAAGCACTCTTCTAGTCTTCTTAACTGGAGGTTGGAGTATGAGCCGGAATCGATCATGTTGTCCAAAACGTACACAATAATGAATTCTAAAATATATTATGTTAGAATTTCAAGGCATCTTTCACTTTTATATGGAAACATAATAAATGTAGAACTCAATACTACCATAACATGAGAATTAAGGGTAAGTATCGGTCGATGACCGGTATGGGAGCCAATTTTAACCATTGGAACCAGCACCAACAATTGACTAGAATAACCTGTGAGTATCTAACCGACACCGGAACAAATTCTGGCTATTGGAACTAGCACCTTCGATGAACCTTAATAACGCATTGACGTCGATGCCAAAAACCGGCGTAAGTGTTGGAAACCGGCGGAAAAACTATCCTCCGGTGACGGTTATTACCGGTTACGCCAAACCTATTGGTCCTTAATTTGGGCTTCCAGGGTCCAATTTCCATTTTTACTTAGTATATTTTCGCATTCAACATAAGATTTGTCCCAATTGATTAAAGCATCAAAATCCAACCCAATTTTATGTCCATTTTTAGTCCAAAACTATTCTCATTAATTCAGCCTAATCTTAAAGATATAATAGGAATAAAACCGCCAGCGTGGCAGCTCCTGTTCACTTTCGTCGACCTACGCAGCTCTCTCCGCACCCTTGCCCACTCACTCTCTCGGCTCTCTGCGCATTTAATCCATACCCGGCCGTTTCTCTCCCGCATTCAAGGTGAATCAGCCGTTTCATCCGTTTTCCTCCCACTGAGTGCTCATCATTTGTGGCAGCCGGATGGCCGCGGGACACTGTATATATGGATGGGCTCCTCTCTCAGCTTCCACCCACCAGCTGCAATCCAGTCGATTCGGGCTCCATCTACACCGGTGATGTTTTTTCCCGTGCCTGTTTTGGTTTTTCGTTGGCTGTTGTTTGATTAAGGTTTTCCGTATTTAATTTTTCGTTGGTTGCTGTTTGATTATGGTTTTGAAGCTCCATATACACATCGTCCATATTTGCCTTGGATTGTGTTTAATTAGGGTTAAAATCACTCATGTTCCCTTCGATTTGGGTTTAGATTTAGATTTGGCTAATTGTTGAATACCATTTAGATCATTATTTTGTAGCTTTGATTTAACTTTGCCCTGTAGTTACAATGCATCTAACTTAGAGAAATCACTGTTAGTAGTTGTTACCATTTTTGATCGTGTACTTGAATTTAATTGAATGCCATTTCCACTTCCCTTTATTTTATTCATAATCTTATATGTGTGGAATTTGTATATGAGTAGTTTATGTGTATCTCCCTTGATGATTTACTGGGAATTAACCAAGGCTGCAGAGAGCTTGAACATTGTTTTGGTTTATGTTTAGATGGAAGGAACTGATGAGAAACATGGGATTTCAAAATTGATTCATGTTCTTTTGATGGATTGACAGGGATTTCACAATTGGCTCCATGTTTTTTTGATGGACTGACAAAATCAAGTCGTGGTTTTTTAAATGTGTGGAAAGTGAATAGGAGTAGTTTATGTTTATCTCCCTTGATGATTCACTGGGAATTAATCAAAACTGCAGAAAGCTTGATTAGTCGAATTGGTTTATGTTTAGATGGAAGGAAATGATGAGAAACATGAGATTTCAGAATTAACTCATGTTTTTTTGATGGACTAACAAAATCAAATTGTGATTTTTAAAATTTAAATTGTTGTGTTGTTATACAAAGTTTAGTTGCATTAATTAAAACTACTCGAATGGTGAGAATTTTGGTTTATTAGAGTTTGAATACTTTGAAATGTAATTTTATAGTTTACCTTTTGCATGTGCCATTTTTGCTTAATGCCCATCTCTGCCAAATCTTAACAGTCTTCACTATTTTGATGCTTATGTTTAATTTTAAAGCTAGGCCATTGTTTAATGGCGTTTGATTTTTTTCCCCTGCCCTTTGACTTTCAGTTGTTTCCCCTCTGTGTATACCTGTTGTAATGCTTATGGTTATATCTGTTGCAAGATTTGCCTTTGTTTGTTCTTCTTACTGTGCATTATGTTCTGTCGCATTGCCTCTCTTTGCTACTAACTTCATTGTCTATTCATTCCTGCAGCTTCCATTTTGTTGTTGTGCCGCTTTTTTTCAGCCATGGATTTCGTGCCCTTGGGAAAGCTTACCAACTCTTCTGGGTCTGCCTCGATCCAAGTCCGTATCTGTCGGCTTTGGGACTCCATTAACCCGAACAATGACCTACTTATCAGCCTCGACATGGTTGTGGCTGATTCCGAGGTACCTTTGTTAATGAACCCTCCCCGAAATATCCTAAGAAGTATTTAACTGACTGTTTTTTCTCTCCTTAGGGGACCGCTATGTGGGTCCAGATCAAAAACACCTTGATAAAACGCTTCAGGCACCTACTTACCGTCGGTAGCATTTACGTGTTCAGAAACTTTATTGTCTCCCCCGTCACTGGCCAATACCGGCCAGTCACAACGCCAACTCGGCTTTATTTCAACATGATCACAAATGTTAAACGAGTTGTTGTCCCAGTCCCTGCTATTCCTATCCATTTTTTCCAGTTTGTGCCTCATGCAACTGTTGTGCAACGGGCCGGTGACCCTACGTATCTTACAGGTTCTTTCTCCTCCCTACGTCCTATTGTCCCACATGCACCGCCACTTTTATTAACATTCATTTATCGCAGATACTGTGGCCCTATTAGTATCCGTTGGACAAGTCGAGGCTGTTTCAGGCAGCTCCGTCAAACGTGATCTGGAACTTCTCTCTCCCACGTAAACTACTACCTCTTTCATTTCTAACTCTTGCTCTTGCCATTTAGCTATTATGTGGATTACTTTTCATATTTACAAGTGTCCTATTCCCTTTTAAAAATCACATTCCATGTTTGCCCTGCCACCAGTGAAGGGAAGATTAGACTCACTCTATGGAAAAAACAAGCTCAGTCGTTTGTCGATGCCCATAGATTGGATACTGTGACTGAACCAGTGATAATTATAGCCACGTCAACGAAAGTTGTGTCCTACGCTGGTAACCGTCTCCAAAAAATTATGTGACTGTGATTTATTTTTCCCGGCTACTTTCTCTTTTTGCCCTTCCAACTGTCTTGTCTGACCGCTTCAACCATATGCTGGTCCCCCCAGGTACTTACAGCTTCTCTGCAACATCTGCCACACAGTTGTACATCAACCTACAACATGAAGATGTTACACGCGTGCGTTCAGAACTTTCTGCTGAAGCAGCACCTGTTGTTTTTTTGGGGCGATCTCCGGGAACAGCCGCAACCACTGCTGAAGCCATGAATGCAAATCGTTTAACAATTTCAGAAATACTTGCTGCTGAATGGGCATCTGAAAAGATGGTACCCACTGCCTCCTCTTCTTAAAAAAAACTGTCTACAAACTTAACCATACTACATGTCTTTTCTTCCCAGGGTTATAAAATGACATTCGTCGGCTGTATTACTGAAATCCTCACGCGAAGTGGGTGGTACTATTTCGGGTGCCCGGACTGCAAGTCCAAAGTCATTTCTGACGATGGTATTTACAAATGTACCAACTGCCCCACAAAAACAAACTCGCCTCTGATTTAGTATGTCCATCTCCCTATTCTTTTCCTTCAAATTATTACCACCAACTTACAAATTCACTTTTTCTCACATATTTTTGTTCCAGCTACAGGATCAACTTCATTGTTCATGATGGAACAGACACAATTATTTGTACAGCTCTTAACAAGGTTGCTGAACGGATGGTTGATTCCGCTGCTAAGAAGCTATTCAACCGGGTTGATCCTGATTCAGACACCTTCCCGCAGCAAATTCTGGACTTGTGCGGACAAGAGTTTATTTTCAAAATTTCCCTGACCTCATTGAACCTAGAGAGTGGCAGCGATTACTTCACAGTTGTGGATGTGTTCACATCTGATCAGGTGGTTGATTTTACTCCATTCACTTTTTTTACCTCTGCTTTGTAATAACCTGGTGCTTTATTTATCCACTCATGTCATTTCTTTTCCACACTGTCAGGTCTACAAGGAGGGTGGTGCAGCCATTGTTGGAAAGGCTATTGGTAAATCCCCAAAAGATGCTAACAAAGGAAAAAACAAATTGGCGGATGTCCAGACAGAGGTCACTCTCACACCCCGCAAGAGGAAGAATCTGATTATCGCCTCCTCTGAAGATGAAGAAGAGTAGTTTAGTCCCTTGGTCTGGAAATTTATGCTCTGTTGCACTTACTTATTTATTTCCAATTTCTGAATTATGCAGACTCATGTTTCTTTTTCCCTATAGTTTGGCTTACCACTGGTTATTTTATTGGCAATAAAGTTGTTGGTTTATAGTTTATATTGTTACTACCCTTCTCCTGTTTCAGCACATTACCATACTGCACGTTTTTTTTCCTCTTTGGCTATTATGTCTTCCCTTTTGTCGGGAAACCTGGCTGCTTTCCCTTCTTTCTCGCTATTGTTGTTGGATATAGTTAGTGGACCCTTTGTTTTTTTTTTATCATTCTATTTAACTCACTTGAATGCCATTAGGAATTTATAGCATCCGTCCTACAAGTCTGGATCTATAGTGGTCTTTGTCTGGTTTAAAAACCAAGTTCTAGAACGGGTTATGCCGACACAAACTGAACAAACACAGTTTCGATTGTAGGTTTGGTTATTAGTATGTCAGTTTCATTGCTGATTCCAGGTTGGATTAATGAACTTATGCTTTAAATTATTATCATGCTTTACAGTTAAGCTAACTACGGTTTCCTTATCTTGAATTGTACTCAGGTTTCACGAAAACCAGTTCTTTGAAGACGCCAAGCAAATCCAGGTTTCAATTCATTTGGTATTGATTTATGAAAACATCTTTGGCCTAATAGCATTTCAAACTTGCATAGCTACTTAGTTAAGCCCATGTGAGAGAATTAAGGGAATAGACTTATATTTGGAGGGATGCTATAGTTTGTTTGGTACAGAACATATAGTGCAAACCTCAGGCAAATTCGTGTTATATAATGCTAGAAATGGGTGCACTTTATATGCTTAATGCAATTTGTGAAAAATAGCTCATGTTGAGGATATTAAATCATTTCACATTATGCCACTCTCATGACAGCTTATGCTTAGGTTTAGGTTAGACTCTCTTTTCATGCATTTTAAAGTCTTCCCAAATTATAAACTTCAGCTTTACATAGTTGTACATGTTAATAAATGCAAACATTGTTTTTTTTACAACATTGTAACTGTCGCTTTTATTTTCACATTTAAATTGACATTTGCATTCCTCCCTTGGGTGTTACATATTTTAAATTCAAATAATTGTGGCTTCAATGCTTTAATTGCATCTTCTGGTACGCCAATCTCATTTTGCTTCCTACTTAATTTATGTGCACCAGCTTAGGCAATCATATTTACCTTCTCCCTCCATTGCATACAGGTACATGACCTTCTCGGGGCAGTACATATAAGCTTAGGCATAACATGGAATAAGTTGCTTGCTGTTGTTTGTTTGGGTGCATTTTTTTTGGTTTTCTAGGCCACGTCTGCCCCGCAGAATAAATGGAATTTGCTTACAAATGTTTTAAAATCACCTCTTTTGCCGACCTGATGTGCAACCATTTGTACTAATATGTTTCTGGTTTTGATTAATTTCTCCAATCTTTCTTCTTAGGTTCTACGTCTCACCAATAAGTAATGGATCCGGCTGATGATCTAGCTGAATTAAATCGCTGCCTTTCCACCATAGCCCGTTGGAATAGGCGTCGTCTTATAGAGTTTGGGCAACGTACTCACGATACGGACAACCCACCCTCTCCTCAAGAACTTGAATTCGCACGTGTCGCTACAAGCGATTATGCTAGACTTCGACGACGCCTTTACCTCCTTGAAACAGGCATCAGTTTCGCTCCACCAACAACTGTCCAACAAAGACTTACTCATGTTCGCCACTTCATGGCAAGGTATTTGTAGCCGATACTCCCCGTGCCCCTCGCTATTGTGCACCCACAAATAGCGCTCTTGTGGCCCGCACAACAAATTGCAACATCCGATGCCTTCATGCCCAACGCATCCCTGCCATTTCTCGCAGACCCGACAAGTCTTCCCGATTTTACTACCAGTAATGACAATGATGTCGTCGCATCCCAACCTGCCACCTTGACACATAGTCGGCCTATTCTTCGTGGGGAAAGTTCTAACACAGGTACCATGCCAATTATTTTCCCTCTATAACAACAATTACTCTTTAGGATGGCACGTTGCATAGTGTTCTTACCCATCTTTTACTTGGTTCAGGTTCAACATCCCAACATGCCGTACCCTTTGTCGCAGGCCCGACACACTTTCCTACCTCTACTATCAATATTGAGAATGATGTCGTCCTATCCCAACCTGCCACCTCAACACATAACCGGCCTATTCTTCGAGGAAGTGGTTCCAACAACTCTGCTCTTTCCCACCAAATTCCTCTGCCAGCTCATGCGCCAGCTTCCTACCCGTCTTCTCACACAGGTGTTATGCCAACTATTCACCGTCATATACACCGTTTGTTCTTCCGGATAACACGTCCCATAGTATTCTTATCCATCTTTGCCTTGGTACAGGTCCCACGTTCCATCATTTAAGTGCGTTACATGCACAAGTTCCGCCGCATCAAGACGTCCCTCGCCGTACTCACACCCGTAAACGAGGTACCCTTCGTCACTCCCATGTTAGTACCTGTATCGTGGTATTCGAAACTTTATAGGTAGACCAATTTTTTTTACCTTTGTTCCCCTGTTGCAGTTGATGTCGCGTGGTCTTTTGGTCCCCCAACATGCACTTGCCGGAGCTGCGGTGCTATGATGTGGTCTCAGGAACGTACTCTTACACAAGGTTCTGCATCTGACCCTGCGTTTATGCTTTGTTGTTCCGCCGGCCGTGTTCGCCTTCCTCTTATCCCCAAACCCCCTGCTCTACTTGAGTCCCTACTTGAACCAGGCTCTGATCCACGTGGGTCTACCTTTCGCAATGAGATAAGGACTATTAATGCGATGTTTGCAATGACTTCTAATGGAGCCCGAGTTGATTCCTCAATCAACCGTGGTACTGCACCTTATGTCTATAGAGTTTGTGGTCAGAATTACCACAATCTCGGGTCTCTTATCCCGCCCGCTGATACCCGGCCCCAATTCGCTCAATTATATATATATGATACACAACATGAAGTTGCTAACAGGCGTGCAGCACTTGGTCGCGGTTCCCCTGGCGATGGTATCGATGATACACTTATTCAAGATATCTCACACATGCTTGACACCCATAATGCCCTGGTTGCGTCCTTCCGTGTTGCTAGGGATCGTTATGAAGCCAACCCGAGCGAGCCATTTAGTCTTCGCCTCATCAACACTCGACATGCTGATGGTGTTCAATACGACCAACCTTCTCAAAACGAAGTTGCTGGCCTCATTGTTGGTGACTTTGATCATGAGTCGTTCGAACGTGATATTGTAGTTCACCATCGCTCAACTGGTCTCCAACGGGTAACTGATCTCCACCTTCATTTCATGTCGTTTTCATACCCTCTTATCCACCCATATGGAGAACCCGGCTTCCACAAAGACATTGCCCTTGTGCTCCCACCTGATGCTACTCAGAAGCGTGCAGTAGTTACTATGCGTGAATATTATGCTTTCAGGTTCCAACAACGCGTTGAGGAAGGTCGCTCCTTAATTAATGCTGGTCGTTTGCTACAGCAATACATAGTCGATGCTTTCATGTCACTAGAGGAAATACGCTTCCGCTACTACCGAGATAACCAAAATGACTTGCGCGCAGATATGTATTGCGGATTGATGGATGCTTCAGGCCGGGGCGACTCAGATGCTACCCAAATAGGCAAGACAATTATCCTACCATCGAGTCATACCGGAGGTCCACGATATCGGATTGAAAATTACCAGGATGCAATGGCTATTTGTCGTTGGGCAGGTTACCCAGACATTTTCCTTACTTTCACTTGCAACCCCAAATGGCCCGAAATCAACGACATGCTTGGATTAATTGGTCAGCAAGGAGACACAAATCGCCATGACATTAATGCCCGCGTTTTTGCTATAAAGTTGAAGCAGTTTATGAAGGACCTAAGGAAAAAAAAACATTTGGCCCTGTTCTTGCTTGTAATTTACCCTCACCATTATCCTACTTATATCCTTCTACAGTTATACTTACATTTTATTAATTTGCTTCTCTTATACCCCTTTTGCAGGGCTTTACACGGTTGAGTTTCAGAAGAGAGGGCTTCCACATGCTCATATCCTCCTCTTCCTTCAACCAGGGTATAAAAACCCTCCTGTGTCACAAATCGACAAATTTGTCAGCGTCGAGCTCCCTGATCCAGATGTTGACTTGCCTGGGTACAATATTGTTCGTGACACTATGGTTCACGGACCGTGCGGACTTGCAAATCCACACTCCCCATGTATGGTCAATGGCCAGTGTTCCAAACACTTCCCCAAACAATGGAACCAATCCACAACAATAGATGAAAATGGGTTCCCCGTTTATATGCGCCGGGATACAGGGACAACTGTTACAAAAAAAGGCCAAATCCTTGACAACAGGTTCACATGCAATACATTCCTTACATATTTCTCTGTTCTTTTTCTCTTACCATTGCTAAATTTCATTTACGCTATTGGCCTGGTCTAATTTTTTTTCCACTTCCAACATGTTCACGTGCGATGCATTTCTGACCTGTTGTTATACTCTTAACTCAGACTATTGTTAAGTTCAATTTCTAATATTTGCCTATTGAACATATTTTTTCCCTTCCTTTTAGGTTTGTGATCCCTTACAATCGCGACCTATCAGTCAAATATAATGCGCATATTAATGTAGAGATCTGCAATCATTCTCGCGCAATCAAATATTTGTTCAAATACTTGCACAAAGGATCAGATCGTGCTATTGCGACATTTGATCCAGTAGAGTCGACGCGTCCCAAAGATGAGATTAAATTATACCTGGATTGTCGCTACATATCAGCTGCTGAAGCATGTTGGAGAATCTTCCAATTTGACATCCACCATAGGTACCCTTCTGTTGAACGATTACAATGCCATCTACCAGGAGAGCAAACGGTTGTGTTCAACCCAAATGCTTCCATTGAATCAGTTGCCAACCGACCAGGCATCGAGCGAACTAAATTGACCGAGTGGATGGAAGTGAACAGGACAACCCCAGAGACGAGGCACTTAACCTACGCAGCTTTCCCATCCCATTATAGGTGGGATTCTGAAGATCGGGTATGGGTTCGTAGGAAAAGAGGAATTGCAGTTGGTCGTATTTATTTTGCACACCCTGCTTCGGGTGAGCGTTTCTACCTACGCATGCTTCTAAACCATGTAACGGGGTGCACATGTTATGAGGATATTCGAACAGTAAATGGATTTATTCAACCAACTTTCAAAGGTGCGTGTCTTGCTTCTGGTCTATTAGGCGATGATACAGAATGGATCCAATGCCTTGAAGAAGCCTCCAGGTGGGCGTCAGGTTCTGAACTCCGCCGTCTATTTATCACGTTACTTGTGCACTGTCAGGTTATTGATCCTGTCAAACTATGGGATGCGCATTTTGAGTCTTTGTCAGATGATATTGCATACACACAAGGCAAAAGATACTGCATGGCTAATTTGACAATTACTCGCGAACAAGTCAAAGCTTTAACCTTACTCGATATTGAACAATTGTTGCGCAAGCAAGGAAAATCGTTAAAGGATTTTTGTGGGATGCCTATTCCCCGGGAAGACGACTTGCGCGACTTGGGAAATCGATTGGTTTTAGAGGAACTTGACTACAATACAGAGGAACAAAGGGATATCCATATACGCTCTTTAGCAGCACTTAACAATTGCCAATTGGGTGCTTATACTGCCATTATGGACTCAGTTGACAATGACACAGGCGGATTGTTTTTCATCCAAGGTCGAGGAGGTACGGGAAAGACCTTCCTATGGAATACAATAATTGCAAAACTTCGTGCTGAAAGGAAAATTGTCCTCCCTGTAGCTACCTCAGGCATTGCTGCTCTCCTTATGCCAAATGGTCGAACCGCGCATTCGCGCTTCCGCATTCCTCTAAGCCCGACAGCAGACTCAACATGTGACATCCGACAAGGCACAAACTTGGCAGCTCTTTTGCAAAAGACATCGCTAATTATATGGGACGAAGCTCCGATGGCTAATCGTTTGTGCTTTGAAGCATTGGATAAGACTCTAAGAGATATTCTTAGGTGCCGATATCCCGATAGCTTGGATAAACCCTTTGGCGGGTTAACTGTTGTGTGCGGAGGTGATTTCAGACAAATTTTACCAGTCATTCAAAGGGTTCACGAACAGATATTATTGATGCTTCTTTAAACTCTTCGTACCTCTGGCCATCTTTCAAAGTATATGAACTTATTGAAAATATGCGCCTCCTAAGCCCAGGACTCGATGAAGCTAAATTGGCTCAGATTGCAGCTTTTGATCGCTGGATGTTGGAAATTGGAAATGGTACTAAATATGAATGTGCCCGAGATGAACTTATTCGTGTGCCTCTATCCATGACCCCATCTACATCCCCAACCCAAGTAACAAGCCTAATCTCATCGGTATACCCAGATTTCACAACTCGATACAATGACCATACTTATCTTGCTGAGCGAGCTATTTTGACTCCAAAGAATGACATGGTCAAGGTTGTCAATGATTTAATGCTTGATATGATACCTAGGGAAGGAAAATCGTATTTCAGTTGTGACACAGTATGCAAAGGGAGTATGCGTGTTGTGGATGTTGATTCCCTATACCCTGTTGAGTTTTTGAATAGTTTGACGTTTACTGGAGTCCCAGCACATCACATTCATCTTAAGGTTGGTTGTCCAGTAATGCTTTTACGCAATTTGAATCAAACTGAAGGACTTTGCAACGGCACACGTTTGATAGTTACTGAACTTGGAGATTGGTCTATTAGAGGAACCATTTTAACTGGGAGCAATCATGGAAAGGAAGTCACTATCCCTCGAATTATTATGTGCCCAGCTGATTCGAAATGGCCGTTCACATTAAATCGTCGACAATTACCGGTGGCACCGTGCTTCACCATGACGATTAACAAGAGCCAAGGTCAATCGTTAAAAAAAGTTGGTATTTACTTGCCCCAACAGGTTCGTTCCCAATATACCGTTTACGTTTTTGGTCATTTGTTTCCATTTCTCATGTTTCCATCTAACTCTTTTCCCGGTTTTCTTACAAGGTCTTCGCCCATGGACAATTATATGTCGCACTTTCTCGGGTTACATCGATAGAGGGTTTGGCGATAGTTAATGCAGACCCAGAATCTGAAGATCCATTGCTAATTAAAAATGTTGTGTACCATGAAGCTTATCGTAACTTAGCCATACTTGCTCATCCTTAATAATTATTTAGTAGTCTATTGCAAGTGTGACTACTAAAGTTATTTTCAAACTGTCATCCGGTTTATGTTCATTGCAACCATTCCTTTTGATCCAATATATTTTTCCTTCAGTGATCATGCTGTTATGCCTGCTTTGTTTTGGTAGTTCATACGGACTATTTAAGTTATTTTCAAACTGTCATCAGCAACTTCTGTTGGACTTTTGTCTAATTATTTTTTACGTGTCTTCCTATTGTTATATTACAATCTTGCATTTTGAATTTGCTTTACTTATGTTTTTCATACATTTGTCTTTTGACCAGTTTCCCACTAACCCGCTAACTTAGACCCTGAACACTTTCTCACACCACGCACCGCGCATCGCGCGGTGCTCTTACCTAGTAACAATAAAGACACAATAATAATAACAGTGATTATTATTATTTTATTTTATAATAATAGTAGTTATTGCAAATCAATCATTTCATTTCTCCTCTTTTTGCACCATAATATAATATATAAATAAGCAACATAGCAATTAATTAGGTATCTTATTCTCTAATTAAGGAGACTTGGGTAATGATGTCAAGGCATTGAAAGGAAATGGACATGGAAGAGGAGGAGAAGAAGAAGAAGAAGAAGAAGGAACAATATTGTGATGATGATAATGAGCATTGGAGAGATTAGGCTGATGTGGTTCAGCCAAGGGAATGGTTGAGTGAGAGTAGTCTAGGCTTTGCTCATAGAGAATGCCCTTGAAGACATGCCCTTCAATGCTCACTTCAGCCTGGTAAGTACTGGACCTCACTCTTATGCACCTCACCAACGCTGGAAAGCTCCAGTTTCTTCCCATCTCCTCCTCTTCATCCAACCCTAATTAAGATTCCAATCACCAATATAAGTCATTGGAGAACATTTACACCTTTAAGTGAAGATTGCATCAAAAAATTAATTATTTGCAAAAAAAAAACCTTAATTCTTGAGGATGAGTAGGTCTGTGTTGGTTAGGTGTTTTGGATTCGTGTTTTGTCCTTGTTCGGCCTTTTTCCTTGCGGGATTCATTCCCTGTTTTCTCTTTTGCGGACATTTCGTAATTGTGGTTTTTATTCTGGCTCTCTCTTTCTTGGAAATCGACCTTTCAATAAGATTTTGGCGCTTATCCAAAAAAATATCTTTACTTTTATTTTGATCTTGAAATCAAGAACTTTTTGTTTTTATAAAAGAGAGTAAATTTTCTGTGTATATAACTCACAGTAACAGCTTCCGATTTCTTGACTCACACTAATAGAAAAACACTTACATATCCAAGAATGCTAACTCCTAGGTAGGGTTAGTGATAGCTATAGCTACTACATACAATACATCATAAATGAGCTTGATTAAGTTAGGTCATCAGGTAGGTACCTGTAGGGGGATTCTCTCTGAGCCTTTTATTACGGCTCTGTTGATGAACAGAAACTGAAGAAGGAAGGATCTGATGATGATGATAATGATGAAGAAGGGTTTGGGTTTGGGTTGTGGCATAGGAAGAAGCTGAAGGAAGCCAAGTGCTCTTGATGTGGGTTTGGCACTGAAACCCTTTCCCCTTACAGCAAGTTCTGCATCTCATGTAAGCACAGTCCCTCTTTGCTTGGTTTCCACAATCTTGGCACTTACTGGAGCTTGACCCTCCTCTACCAATTGCTCTCATCATCATCTATCCACTGAACTGAAGGGCACTATTGTAATTAGCTCCACTATTCACAATCTCTATCTCCTCATCAATGCTACTATAGGTCATGGATCATGATGCTGGTGGGTTTGCCTCATTACCTTTGAATCTTTTTAATCTCCTCCACACCCTTCTCCTCCTATGACAAGCTACAAAAAGAGAGGCTATGATTGAGATTGAGATGTATCATCAATAGGGTTTTCTTCTTTGTTAGTGATGTTTTGATGAATTTTGGTTTGTGGGTCATGTAGCTTATGAGCTGTATATGTGTACTAGTTCATGAACCAGTACAATTATATGTCAAAGATCCTTCTTCAGCTCTTAAAGTAGGGAGAACCTTTCATTTGATTCTTAATGCATTTGGGTGGATTTAAAAGCCCTAAACACCAACTAGTTGCACACCTGAATAGTTTCTAATAGTAATTGTTGACATCTCAA
>JAYMTN010000566.1:0-15904 GCA_036897425.1 Erodium trifolium | reverse complement strand
AGACATCTGCGATGGCGCGGGTCATGGAGGAGATCACCTTGGGGCGAGCCAAATAGGGCATCTGTTCCACGATTTCGACAGTGGCGGAGGAGGAAGACGACGGGTCGGACGCCCCCGGCGGCCTTGGCGGCGGGCTTTCGAGGTCGATTTCCTCCATGTCGTTGTTGCGCTTGGGGCCGATTGATGGGAGGCGGTCGAGGACGTAAGAGAGGATCGGGAAGCTTTTGGGATTGGGATCCATGGCGGTCTGAGAGAAGGGTTTGGATCAAAACTCAAAATTGGTTGAATCTTCAGAGTGAAGAAGAAGAAGAAGAAGGAGCTGAGAAGTGTAATTGTAGGGTGAGTGTGATGAGTTCGTTGCCCGTTCCCGTTGGGAAATTCTCCTTTTCTAATTAGTTTAGTGTAATTAACCAATTAATTAGTGTTAATAAAATGAGGATGGCAGAAGATGTAAATACCGAGAAGTCGCCGGCCGGAGCTAGAGCGATGGCGTCACTATCGCATCTCAAATGTATATAAACGCCACGTGTTTCACTCACCTACATAATCTCATTCACTTCCCATTTCATGTATTATGTCTGAAAAATTACCTCTCAAATGTTAATATTTGGGGGAAGGGACTCGAATACGAATGTTATTTTTTAAAAATAAAGACAAATAAAGACTAATCATAAATTTGTAAAAGAGTCATTTTGTACATATTCAAATATAAATATGCTTTTAATTGTGTCTACGCCAGTGTTTTGATTCGAGAGTCGAAAGTTAGCTATCATTAATTGTGGATTGATAAGATGATTTTGCGATGAATGACCTAAATCGAACTGCTAGAGAGCGACATCATGAACTGAGCAGAAGCATAATAGGCCGAAGCAAAACACCACGAGCTCAAGGATACATGATGTCATTTTTAGTAGTTTGTAATAACGGTTAAATAATTCGATTTTTTAAATGATTCGCTATATACATATCAATTTGTGAACCTTCTACAAATCTCTAGGGAAAGATCTATATACATAAATTATACCAAATAAATGAAGAAAATGAAAGGAAAATTCGAACTATTGATGGCATGTTGAAGGCACACAATTTTGTACTAATCCAAAACAGTTAGGGCTAAACCTCGTCTTACTTATAGCCGTTGTCAACGGTCATATCCAGTTTCCAGCAGACGTGCCGTGCAAGTTACTACTTACAACATATCCACTAACTGTATCATCAAAATGACCCAAGAAAAATCTATTTTAGAAAAGTGGGTCCTGACCTGTCGATACAAAATAGGCAGAGCTTGCAAGCATCATAAGATGTACAGTGTTAATGTTACTATGATCAAAATCAACTCTCTCATATCTCAGATCTCAAACCAAACACTGTTCAGATGGACTTTGAATATGATGTTTCTATTCACTATTATACAAGTATGATCATGGTGAATCAACAACATTACAACACAAGTAAGAACAAATCAATTGGGAGGACTTACAAGAACTCCATCTTCACAACAGCTTATGTTCATGTCAGTCCGATGAATTCTCATCATCTTCATCCGGGGGTTGAATCTCTCTCTCAGCCAGTTCGAATATCTCCTTCAGGCGATAACTGAACTTGTCCACTACGTTCCTGATGATCCTCTTCTTGAACTCCGAGCTCTTCAGCCAAGATAACCAAATGTAAACTACACACTTGCACGCATTGTGCGCGAGCACCGATTTCACAACCTTGTACTGGAAATGCACCTGTGCGTGCACGAATATATCGAATCAGGTTCCACAACTACAAGAATATATCGAGTTTTGTGGGTTTCGTGTTTCTTACTCTGAAGTGGTCACCAAATGGGACATTGTGGAGGCCCATAACCTCATCGAGAATCCACCCATCATCGTCCGTGATGGGAGATTTCAATTGCATACAAGTGACTTCGCCTCCAAAGATTGACACGTGCCGGTTGAATTTATAGGATATGCGTCGCTCAAATACACCATCGTTCACTGGCCTCCAATTCGTTGTTGCGTAGTTAAGGCAACCCGATTTCTCCATTATCTTGTTCTCCTTCTTCGCTCCACCAAACATTTCCGTCATCAGCAAATTCACCTGAATCAAGAACCAAGAACTTTTTGCTTGTTTTGGACCATAAAAGAAGGGTTCACTGCATGTTTTCCACATAAATATCTTCTATTCAAACTTTTACATCCAACTACTTAAACTTTCAAAAAACTGCAGATAGCTCTTTTTTGTAGAAAAATGACGAAATGCCCTTGACCAGAATCTCAAAAAAGGCTCCATAACTACCAGAAACATGTTGAGTAGATGTAAAAAGACTCCTTAAAAGATACATTTATTAAAAATACGAAAAATGGTAACTTTTAAGATTATGGTCAAGGTCATTTTCATCATTTCTTAAAAATAGCTACTTGCAGTTTTTTTTAATATTTAGGTAGATGTAAATAACATTTTAAAGTTGGGGATATTTATCTGCAAAAGACTTATAGTGCGCAATAGCCGTATGCAAATAACCCAAATAAGAATGCTTATAACTACAAGTGGACGAAAATTGCCACTTACGCTGATGGGAAGCTCAGCTGAATAAATTTTGGACATTTTATCATCCTCTGCTTCGGTAGCTGGTACACTATCGTCATGCCCAACAATGAGTGTTTCTTCTTGACTCAGCTGCTCTTCCTCAACTGCATCTTCTTCTGGACGAGGACCCAATATTCTTGTCCTCCATAAGGCCAAAATAGTTCTGTTAGCAAAATGGTTCAATTCATCAGAAACACAATAATGTCTGTATGGGTTAAAGTACACAACTCAGAGTTCCGAGTCGCTATTACTTGCTGGAGAAAGTGAATGAGGCAAAAGATTGGAAGAAGAATCTAAGCCTCCCTTCTTCATCTTGACATTTGGCCCCGTGCTTGGCATCAAGGCCTCTACCTCTGCGCACAATTACGGCCAGTGAAGGACTGCCCACAGTTGCTAAGGTTGGGGGAAGTATTTGAATGTTCTCTATGTCCTCCCAAAGTAAGAAAAATTTGGTCTTGTATCCAAACAAGTTGGCATAGAACCCCACAATTCTTCCAGATAGAAAAATCCGGCCCTGTACCAAGGATAATCACGTATTAGCCATAGGTACACAAATTCGGCCCTGTTTATGATTTCCATTCAGAACCATAGGCCATGAGTTTCTGGCTGACGTGATTACAAAGTGTCTCTCAAAGAATGCTTTTTAATATATCTGTTATCTTAATGCTGTGTTTCAATAAACAGCATTCCACATTTCGAGCAAACGTCTCATCTCTATTTTTGTTAGAGAATGTATTATAACCACGGATAATCTCACTCAACTACCCTAAGTGTGCACCTTTCTCAATCAACTTCCCCTAAAATTTTAAAGTTTTTTACAACCCCCCTAAGTTTTTTTAGTTTCAATTTACCCCAATTCCATCAACTTTGGGGTGTGAAATGACAAAAAATACCCTTATTTTATTTATTTTTATGAGGGTTTTTCGTGATTTCACAACCCTTAAAGTAGACGGACTTGGGATAAGTTGAAACTAAAAAAAAGCTTAGAGTAGTTAGTTGATAATGGTGCATACCTGGGGGTAGTTGAGTGAGATTTTCACTTATAACAATTTCAAACCACAATGACAATTGAATTTTTCTTTGTATGTTGATCACAATTTTCTTATTCGATTTCATGAAAGCTAAGAGACATTCCAATAGGTTCGTAGCAATAAGCTCTATTCCCGTAACTGAGTAAGCATAAGAAAGCAAGAAACTGGAGCCTAATTCATACATATTCACTGATCCTCAGATCATAATTACCTTAAAGCTTGTTTTAAAGGCCCCTTTAGGAATTGAGAGTTAGAACATCCGATGCCAATGCTAATAGACATAGAGTATATATAACGAGCACCTGTAAAGGGAGTTTCCTCTTCAGTTGACATGTGAAGTCACAGACAAGAAATTCTTCCCTCGGCAGCCCAAACAATTTCTGAAATGCTGAGTTTCTTTGAGGTGATCGTTGATTCAACTGTCAACGTGCCCGAGAAAAAGTTAAAGTAACTTTTGAATTTGGAAAATCAAGAACTGTCAAAATTCAATAGTGCCATGAACACAACAATATAAGATACTCTATAAAACAGAAAAAAAAGAGAAGTCTGTGACTCGGTGCTTACCTTCTTTCCAACTTCCTTTTCCATTTTCGTTAAGTACTCTTTAACTGTATCGATCCCTTTATTATTGTCCAAAAAGATTCTCAAATGTAGCTTTGAATCAGGAGAATGAGCAGGCTTTCCCTCAAGGGGCACCCATATGTCAGCCAAATCTGTAGATGTGTGTTTCAAGAAGTTTATCTCAGCATGCCCAAGAGACACAGCCAAGTCGAACGGGCCATCAAAATCATAAACTTCAAAATCCAAAAACGACGGTGGTTCTTCCACAGCATCAAACTCAAGTATCTCTGCACAAGTTTTCTCATCAGTCATGGCAACGGCAATATATAGCAATCGTAGGGTAAATAAAAACTTCACCTTTCCATTGAGGTTCATGAGTTTGAAGCTTGACAGAGCTTGTTCTTGTTTTACCATTGCATGTAAAAACCACGTAAGGATCTGAAAGTCCTGTTGAATCCGGGGATGCTATGTTGGCCCCTTCAATTAAAGCTACGGTAAGAACCCAACCATCACCTTGTGCTTTGACTCCATGATCACTTCCTGTTGAGATAAATAGGCAGCGAAGTTACACAAAAGGTATATGTTTAAGTATCATAACTTGGAATGTGTTGATTTTTAAACATACACTTCTACTTAATAACTTAAGAGCTTAACTGCATATAGTTATTGCGTAATAAACATCTGCACATAACTATACCCAACTTTAAAACGTTATTTACAACTACCTAAACTTTCAAAAAATTACTGATAGCTATTTTTTACCGGAAAATGACAAAAACCTTAATCTAAAAAGACTCCATAGCTACCAAAAACATTTTGGTTAGATGTAAAAAACGGTTGAGTATATGTTAAAAGACTCCTTATAAGATAAAAACTAATAAAATGACTGAAAATAGTATTTTTTGAGATTAGGGTCAAGGGTCGTTTCATCATTTTCCGGCAAAAAAGAGCTATATGTAATTTTTTTTAAGTTTAGGTAGTTGTATGTGCAAAAGACGTACAGTACACAATTAACCCTAACTTAAACTTTTCGGTTGGAGTAAAGATTACTAATTAATTATAGGAACTAGTTTGATACATATACCTCTCCTCCACCTAGCTTGTATGAAGCGAGAGACCATGTTATAAGCACGCTCCAACTGAGTGACAAGAACTCCACAAGTGATAAGCTCTCCAAAACTGTCTGGCAAATCAAGCCCGTCAAACTCTATGCCAACTTTGCCAGATTCACGAAGAAGAACATGAACCAAGAAATACAAAACTACGAATATAGTTGAAACTATGGTGAAATTCCAGAAGTATTCACAAGCTAATTCCCAATCTGTCTGGTGTTCTGTTTGCAAAGCTGCTAGCACTTGATCCTTATCAGATACATCCACAGAATCAGTCATCTTGTAATTCTGAGAAAGCAAGTTAGCAAACTGGCCAAAACTATCACTTAGTCCTTGTCTAACTCCTCCTTCAATCATGCCTTTCATCAAAGTGCTTTGAAGGAAGTTAACAGCCCAGGACACCACGAGACGGGATGATTCTTCACCTGAAGATAGCTCAGGTCCTGTCAATATCCTGTAGAGCAACTCAACCTTGAATGTCCCTCCATAGGGCACGTCCGGTGTACTTACACTTACAAGCACAGCAAATTCATTACCATCAGCTCTAATATAGGTTTGCTCCTCAGTAGCCTTAACAGCCTTGACTAACCTCGTGGGAGGGTTTGTGTAGGTAACAACTCGTGTCAAGCATGTGTTTCCAGGTTTCCATGACCATAGCCCTTCCTGTATATCTTTAGCACCCTGCTGCTCAGCTAGTTCTTTCTTGAACTGAGAGTTGGGTTTGAAGAGACATTTATTTAACTCGCTTGCTGATACTACATAAGCTTGATCAAGAAGCACACCCCCTTTGAGATTCTCCGGTGTTTCTTGTTCGCTTGCTCTTGACTGCATGCTCTCGAGTCCTTCATCAAAGATACAATTAGGCGGGCGCTGTTCATCCGCACAATCTTCAATATCTGAAACTGTTGGGGATAACTCGGGGGAAGAAGAATCATCGCCTTCTAAGGCCATCTCGTTCTTCCCAAAGATTCTCTCTATACGGGTTGTGATGGACTTCATCATCTGTCTTCCTTCTGTGATCTTCTGGGGCAATGGTTTTGAGAGAAGTGGGTCTTCAGATAACTTAGTTGAGCTTGAGTCTAAAAGCTTGGCATTTGACTGTTCATAGAAGATTTGTTTAGTGGAAGATTCGATACATCTTCCATGCAAAGAGAGAGTGAGAAGAATTTTCCCTACAACACAAAATCGATAAATCAATAACTGTGCTTTTCAAAAGCTATTTGTATCTTCCACTAACCCTAAATGCCATGAAGAAAACTCGATATTCTAATTAACATCATCATCATCAATTCAATTAGTTCCTCACAACAACAAAAGCTCAATAGTTGTTCTAAAACTTCCATAGATTGAAGGATAGTCATACATAGAAAGCAAATTAGCTTAGCTTGCAAGAGGCTTCACCAGCCACGGATGCTTAAGTTCTTAACCTCTTAATATCCGCCTAAAAATCACATGACTGAAACAAAATCATTGAGCTCTCTTGAAAACAATGTCAATTAAAGCCAACAAGTTTGCATCCAAACACAGCTGAAAAACTCAAAACCCATAGTCTCAAATTATTACTACAAGAGAACAAACATCATTAAAATCTCACAAAGGCATACTCCATATCACATTGCCTAAGAAGATGATGATCTAAACATAGGCAAATCAATTCATTTTGAGCTCAATGACAAAATCATTTAACGCACTGAAACAAACTATACTACAATATTTGGAACCATTCACAGGACCACACAATCCTCCATGTAGTAGCCATTGACAGAAGCTCAAATAGGAGAAGAGAAAAGAGGCACAAACCACAATCTTTGTCAGCAAACTTGCCAGACTTGGGGCTTCCAAGAGAAAACCAGGTAGGGGGCAAGGTGAGCTTGTCCTCAGCAGCAACAGACCAAACAGGAATGCTGACCTTACCCAGAGAATCACGAGCACTGAAGAAGCGAGGGTCGTCATCAGGGTGAAAAACAGAGAGAATCAGGTCCTCATCAGTATCATTGACCCTGAACTCAAACTCCTCATTCCAAACTGGGTTTTGGCTCCCCCTCAAAATCCTAGTCTTGCACTTGAACTTGCCAACTTTAATCTTCACATACGCGTTCTTCAATTGCAAGCCCTTCGCCTCCAACACGTACACGTAGAGCTTCATAATCTCTTCCAAGTTCCAGCGACGACGACGATGGCGAAAAAGGAATCAACTTTCAGGAGATCACGACGATTGGGAATGGGGTCTAATACGAGAACAGAAATTGGGGTTATGGGTTTTGTCTGGGGAGAGAGAAGCTCGAGAGGGCAATGCGCGTGAGCGAGAAGCCATGGGAGGAGAAGGAGGAGACGTGGATTGAAGTTGAAAACGACACGACGAGGAGAAAGAGGGTCGGTTTGGGGATGGATTTGGATTAGGGCATTGTATAACAACGTCATTCAACCTGACAATTCGGTCCCAATCCCATCGTTTCTTCGAAATGGTTCAGCTGATCAGCTTTTTCTTTCTTTCAGCTCACATTTTCTCGTTCCCCAAACAGAGCGTTTTGGGAGTTCTATAAAAGTTATTTGTTTTTTTCTTTCTTTCTTTTTCTTTCTATTAATACAAAATACAGTATTGATATTGATTTCATACTGTCGGAATAAAAACTCCTGAATTTTACAAAAAAAAACTCTATTTAAAATATTAAGCAAAATATGAACATCCATGGCCTCACTATTCTCTCTATATATTTTAAATAAATAAATAGATTTTCTTCAAGAAAAAATAGTTGTTGTCATATTTTTTATTTAATTAAGTTGATTTTAAAATTTTCATTTAGTTATATTTTTAAGTTATTTCATTTTAATAATAAATTATAAAAATGATATTGATAATAATTTTAAAAAAAAAACTCATAACCTTACAATAGAGTGTAAAATTAACTCGATATTTATCGTTATATGATTATTTTTCTTATTTATTATTTAGATGTTAGACAAAGGTGTGAAGCGACTTCTCCTCTTTCTTTTTTAGCGTACCAGTGACAGCTTTATTGATGAAAATGGACTTAACAATAGGTAAGACATTGAACCATCTAGGAAACAAGAAACAAAGTGTTATGTAGAGTTTTGGACATGAAAAGTTAACCCTACAAACACTCTATGCGGCTATTCCAGGTAACTATTTAGGGATAGGTTCCTTATTCTCTCGATGACGCACAAAAATCATTTTGATTATTTTTTCTGGTTCGACTCGGATGGACCTGTGTTGCCTGAAACACACGTTGATCTTTTGATGTAGACCCTTGGAAAGAGGCGGGGATAATGCTAAATAGCTGATGAGGTCTCCAGAAATAGGATGATATTTGGGTCGGGTTGTACTAGATCTCATTGGGGCAGGACTCCCATTCGGTACTTATTAGAACTGGCGAGGCTACGTAGCAGATGTAGCAGCCCTCGCCTGTTTGTTGGGGCCGACCAAGGTTCCCGCTCTTGCACCACGGTAACGCAGCGTCGTCTCTGACTTTCCACCAACTACTGCCGACCAGGCGCCATCAACGTTCATGCCTGTAAATCCAGTCGTTGATCCCAATTTCTATGGCTCGGATCGGAGGGGGGGGGGGTGTGAAAGGACCCAATACAAAATATCCATGTAATAGAAAAATATAAAAATCCTTATAATTAAAGAAAAATGTGAGAAATTTAATCATTTTTAATGAAAATATCTTAATTTTATAATTTTTATTACATTTAACTGTCAAAGCAATGGAGGTGTAAAATTGGGTAATCATTTTAGAAGAAGGTTTTGGAGAGCGAAGCCGGAAGCGAGGAAGAAGATGTTGCAGTTTCCGGCATACATGACGCAGTACCCATGGTCGACGAGGATGATTCCGACGTCGTTTCTGCTGCCGTCCCAGTGGCCACAGCCCCAGAGCGAGGAGCTCCTCCTCGCCATGGAGGAGTCCGATTTCGAGGACAAGGTATTTATCAACTCCTCCTTCATCGTCTACTCTGTGAATCTGGTGACAAAACTCTCTGATTCGTTTCAAGGCTACTGATACCCACTTCGTCATTCGAACTTTTATGTCGATTTCATGCTTTTCCCCATTGCTCTTTATTGCTTATCTAACTGGGATTCGATTCGAAAGTGGAAGGGAATGAGAATGGTGAGAAATTCATGGTAAAGGAAGCAACTTTATGGTGCCCACTTCCTCTTTCCTGCATTTCTTAGGGGACTAAAGAGGTCTTTTATCTAGGTTTTGTCATGGGTTCGTTCCTTCATTTTAGGGCTATGCTGCTATATTAGGGTTTGTGAATTACCCCTGTGCTGAAGTCATTTCTTTTAGGATATGTCACCAGAAGTTTCAGGCAGCTCTAGCCTCTAAGGACTGTAGAATGATAAACTTGATCTGGTTCATTACATTTTGTACAGTTGTGTGATATGAATTGGTAGATTGACACTTATATGGTAGGGGTTTCATAATGTGTTCTAGTTATGCATATGTTGTGAATAGACTATGAGTTTAGCAAAATGTGTATGGAACCTTCATATTTGAACATTTACATTTGTGAGTTAGATTCCTAACACTTTCTCTTAGTGTAGCCATTCAAATCACTATGAAATTCGGGATAAATACTGTTTAGCTCAAGGCCATGCTTATGTAAAAGTGAGGGAGCACCAAAGGTTTGATTCTTAGTTAGACTTAAGATTGATATATTAAGAAACAGGGGATAAACATAGTGTACACATCTCAACATTTTTTGGTCAGTGTAGAAATTGCATACTTACTGATAATAATAACAACAAATTTATCAAGTCCGTTTGAAATGCTTCAAAGATAGATGATTTTGTGATGCTGCGAAGTCTTTTTCCTTTTACTAGATCTTTGAAAAAAAATAGAACAGGTTTTGTGCTGCATTTGTTATCATCTTCGGAACAAAGATGGTAAGGTGAGGATTAAGACGTATTAATCCTTTATTAAGACCACATGGGTTAGAAGGGATTAAAGTTAGAAACTTTGTGCAGGTTAGTTTTCCTGGATGTATGTGTTGGTAAGGTTTAATGTCACCATATGTTTAGTCAGAAAAATGTTGATATTCAGATTTAAGTTATAGGAAATTTTTTATATACATCCCCTTGGCGATTTTGATTGCCAAGAACACACTGTATAGGTGAGGGGTTATCGGTAACACACTGCCACCTTTTCAGTATGTTACTGATCAAAAACCCACATTTTCCGTGGGTTTTTGATGAATAACGAAAGGTGACAGTGGGTTGCCGATAACCCATCACCTATAAAGTCTGTTCTTGAAAATCAACGGTCGCCGAGGTTGTGTTAGTGAAGTTACCCCTAAGTTATATTATATCATAGGTGAGCCCCTATATTTCTGCTCACCTAAGTTACTTTGTTCAGCCAAGGTTTTGATTTGTCCCCAGAAACTCCCTTTTCAGATATTACTATGTAACAGAGAAGCATTTCTCTTATCTTCTAAATAAGAATAACGAGGTCATTGCCTCATGGGATACAAGCAATTTCCAATGTGTTAAAGTCAAGAGTTTGTATACCTTTTATTTTTGGATTGACTTCTCAAAAAATAACTTTTAAGTTGGCAAGCTTGTAAGGCTATAATAGTATTTTCCTTGGTCTAACTAGCTTCTTTCTTTGACTTTCTTAGCAACTTAGAAATTGAGTTAAATTCAGAAGAAGAAAAAACTCCAATTGAATCACTTGAAACTCATAAGTTAGTTTTAATCGAAACACTCTTGCAATGAAATTATAAGCAAATCGAAACACTCCTTCAATTATATGAGTGTTTATGTTGGTAATGATCTTGTAATCATATTTGTAGTGTAACGAGATCAAGAAGATCAACAGCAACCTGGTTGTGATCGGAAAGAGCAAGGTTGATAACGACAAGGAAGATGACAATGATCCCGATGATGATGATATCGACAATGCCGAGGAATCCGAGGGCGAGGAGTTCGAACAGGAAACTGGTTAGCATCATCCCTCATTAGAATATCCCAAAACACAGCCATGTTCATCAAATTTATGCATACATCCAACATACGTAGAAGAATTTGATGTGTAGAGCTCCAAATTTACACATTGATGGTAACTAGTCTTAATGATGTTTCCTTGAGTTGATTTACTTGCTCTGTCTGTATCAGCTGATTAGGAATTCAAAGCTTTGATCTAAGACCTGGTAGGAATTGTTTTGTGAAGTGTGAACTAATGTTTTGACAAGTTGTCCAGTCTTCTTGGAATTTTGCTTGTCCAAAGCTTTGACCCGTTTTCCAGACTTCTCGGAATTTTTCTTAGCTGGTAAGTTAAAGAGATAGTTGCAAAAACAAAACAAAAAAGAATGAGGTGTTCGTTTTTCTGTAATTTGTGGATGATTTTTTTTTTTGTTTTTGCATTTTGTATTTTATATAAATTTAATAAAAATGATGATTTTACACCCTCTAAAATTTTAAAAAATCTAATTTTTACATCCCTTTTTTTTTCTTGCGTGAGAAAATTAAGAAATATAAAAAAAATAGATTTGTATTTATTATTTTTTTAAATCTAAATTTTAAAAGCAAAACTTTGTTTTTAATATAATTACAATAAAAAGGCAAATTTAGAAAATATGGCTATGAGTTACAAAAAAAGAAGATATATATCTCAATGTATTATTTTGTAATTATCGTTCAAGTTACCAGTGCTTATCCTCTCATATGATTTGTCTCCATCCACAATTCAAAATTTTCGAAAGTCGTATTTGTCAAGCATGTGTACGATATTTGACATGTACCCATAACCCATTCATCTCTCTGAGTATAAAATCAAATTCTGTCGGGATGTGATATTTAATTACGCATACTTTCTTCCAAATTTTAATTAGGACATTCTTAATTGCGAAGAAGCGCCTAATCAAATTGGGAGTCATAAAATAATTTTGATATATCTCCTTAATTTCTGACTCTCAAATAAAAAGCCTGCAAGTTGCAGCTACTCCGTCCCTTCGAGGCCTGGAACAATATCAAACAAAATTTAATTTATTAGATGCAACCAAAAAATGATGCTCGAAAAATTAAAATTAAAATATAATTAATATTTATGGTGCACCAGCTCTAACCTCTACACTGCAACGGGTTCCACGCAAAACGCGACGTGCCAGCTCATCAGGGAAAGAGTAACGGCACGGCACTCAAAATCGAATATTCCCTTGGTTTACGGACAAAAATTGGTTGCCGGAAAATCGTGCCCAACTCGCATGACAACAAAAACTCAGGCACACATCCAGAGGCGATTTTCGGATTTTCAGTTTATCTCTCCGATCAATGGAAAAAAAATAAATTCATGAAATTCGAATCCTCCATTTCCTCTCCACACAACAATTTCTACTAAGATCTCTGTTTTTTTTCCGTCTTCATCGTTTAATTTCAATTTTTTCTATGTACTGTTCTCAGCTGGGGAAAAGGCGGATTTATTCTAGATTTTCCTTCCATCGGAGGGGTAGTAACGTAATTTCGAGGCCTCCAGCTTGACGCCGAAGGGATGTCCTACCGGCGGCGAATAGAAGCGGCCGCAGTGGCTACCGGTGGATTGAGTGGATAGGACTTTCCTCAGTGATTTTGGCGGCGAGTAGCAGCCGCCGGAGAGATTACTAGAGGAAGCGGCGTGGGGAAATCTGCGGGGAGAGTAGTCGGAATCCAAGGACGACGACGGCGACACCTTTTTAACCGAGGTCGGCGGCGAGAGCACGGCTCTGATGGTGAGAGCACCGGGAGAGGACTTGGAAGCGCGGTCGTATTCTTCGATGATATTAGCCAGATCCTCGTCGGACTTGACGGTGACGAGCGTCTCGAGATCTCCGTCCGGCAACTGGCACCGCAAAACGACGGAGGATCCACAGAACTCCACCAGCTTCACCATCAGCTCTGTAATCGAAATCAGCGAACAAAACCTTCAGTTCTCCAAACTCGACCAACATTCAGTAATCGCAACAAATCTAATTAGATGAAAAATTAATCAATTACCTGAGAAAGAAACGGAGCGATCGACGGCGAGGTAGCGGGTGAGGCCGCCGGAGTAGCGGAGGAGGCCGTCGGTGTGGCGGGGGACGATCCTGCCGCCGTAGCTGCAGAGGAACTTGACGGTGGCGTTGGAGGTAGGCGCTTTCACCATTGTTGGCTGTTGGAGAAGCTTCTGGTAGATTCTGTTTGTTGAGAGAAGAAAGGAAGGAGGCTGAGAGTTGATTTCTTGAAACTTAAGGAGCGAGGTTTGTGGCGTATTTATAGGAGCGAGAGGCCCGGTAAATGCGGAAGTTGGAGTAAACAATTGGTTTGTTTGGCAACAGAAACGGGTGGGACCTTCGCGTCTTATCTTAGGATATTCTTTAATTCTTTTGCTGGTAAAAAGATGAGAGTTGCATGTGGTGGGCCTTGAGCCCAACACCCTGTGGGCCCAGGAGGGTTTCTATAAGGCCATCTGGCCTAGTTTTGTTCACAACTTTATTTTTTAATAATAAAATACAGCTACGAGAATAATCAATATTCCCTCTTCAACCACAGAACTAATTTACCTGAAGAGTTAAGTATTTAAAGTTTAGTTCCGTATTTGCAATTGGAGTTTTGAGAGTAATAAAAATATTAATCTCGTTATCAGGTAGATATGATTATGATTTGTGCCACAAGTCACACCTAATATCCTCTACAATTGAGTCTTACATAAGCAATTAATTATTACCCGTACTTCAGATTCTAATAGAACAATTGAGTTGATACCACTTAAATTAGATTATGACCAAGTATTAACTAAAATAAGATGATTAAAAAATACATTCTAAATATAAAAAAAGTCATAGATTTAGGGCCGTCCTTTGACAAACGGCCTTTTACCCGAGAATTTGCTGAAGCTGAAGCAATCACCTATGAGGACATTCACCAAAGAAGGAGCTCAACCAATATGAGGTCTCACTAACCTTAATTAGTGTGAAGATTATTGAGGAGTCAGCTTTTTGGTTCGAAATAATCAGGGATACTAATAATTTATTTGGTAACTGTATATATGCTCAAAATATAAATATATGTGATGTATGAAAAATAAAAATCAAGACATCAAGAATTCAAAACTTTAAATTAGCGTAAAATATTTCTGTTGTCAATCCAGTAAGAAATATCTCTCATGCATGTAATCACATTATGCTTTATTTATCCTCGGCCGCAGCAACGTTGATACTTTATTTAATTTGAAATTTATTTTGATGTTTTTGAATAAATAATAAATTTAGTTTAATGTTAATTGAGACTGTTTGTAAGGTTTAAAAGGTTAAACTCGAGCTCAGTCTGTTTATAAAATGAGTCCAACCTTAGACCTCGATTTTGACTCGATCTGGATAGTAACGAACTCAAACAGTTAACAAATTGAAATTTAGCCGACTTGTCAAGATTCTCGTTTACAATCAGAGCAATAAATAACTTACACAAAATTAAACATAAACATATTAACTACAATCGAAAAACTACATGGCGATATAGAAATTAAAAAAATAAAGGAGGGCACGTGTCCCCCCTGGACCCGTGTACCTCCCGTCGGACAAGATTGCCCAACCTATGCAGCTTCATATGGACTCTAGCAAACTCTAGAAATTATAAAATCCTAACTAGGTCATAATTGGATAATTCAGAATATTTCATATGAAGCCGACCAAATTTTGATATTATATAAAAGTTTTATTTATATATAAAAAAACTATTTGCTGATACAACTTACAAGATACCACGAGTCTCGTAGCCTCACATTTGAATGTTTAACAAATATGACGACTAAATTGTGGTTATATTTATTATTTTATTCATCTCATAGTGTTGCGTAGTCTCCGAGAATGTGGGTGTAATCAAGTGGAAGCAACGAGGGCCATGGAACCGAAAGAGCACTGAAACGGTGTCGGTTCGGAGAAGAGTCAGAGTCAGTTTCCTTTGCTGGCAAAACAAAAATGGTCGCCGTCAATCCTGTTTTCCTCCGGACAAAGTTTGGGCCAAAACATCCGCCAGCTAGATTATCGGAGAGAGCGACACGTGGAATCAAAACACCACACGGATCTGACACGCAGATATCCTAAAGTCTTGGCTCTGGTGTCTGGGCGAGTTGGGACCCAATCACACAATGCCACATGTTCTACAAAAATTAAATGGATTCAAAAGATTCATTTTCCGGTTGAGACGGGACCAGGAGAAGCCTAACATATGACATCTCATCATTATGTTTATTTTTTTTATTTTTTTCTGATGGACAAAACGAAGATGGATACATCTGCCTGCCTGGTGCCTGGTGCTCCGGAGTCGTGTGGTTGTGGTACATAGTGCGGCTCCATCTCCGTTTTGGTTCGGCTCACCGGCCAATACTACGGCTGAGCTCGACATGGCGAGACCCACTGTCGGTTCCTCCATCGTTATTTTTTCTTTTATATAATTCACATTCAAATCCTTAAACGAGTATATGTGTATTAAAATATAATTATAATTGAGCCTACAACTATTAGCTTGAACTTTTAGTTGAGTTTGTTAGAGTTAATCCCTATATAAAAGGATGATCTAACTGTATTAAACAACCAACATCATCAAATACAATACAATTACACAATTGTTATCAGAGTTGGTTCTCTAATGTT
>JAYMTN010000565.1:0-15908 GCA_036897425.1 Erodium trifolium | reverse complement strand
TTAGGTGTTGGCCTCTAACAAGTTGTTTGGCCCTTGTGGCTTGGTTGGGAGTCGAAAGGTTTTTGATCCTTTGTGTCTTGAGTTTCGGTGGTTTGTGGCCACCGATCTATTTCTGCCGTTATGCAATGTTGATCGCCGGCGTGTCAGTGTCTTTTCAACTCTCAGAGTTGGAGTCGCCGATGAGATAGAAGTGTTCTCTTCAACTTCGAATAAGGTTGGGCAACTTTTAATTGGAGGTCTGTTCACAGTCTTGGGCTTCATGGTTGAAAAATCTGGGTTTTAGACCTTTTCAGCCCTTGTTGGCTTCCTCGCTCTTTATTTTTGTATAAAATGGTTTTTAGACCTATTTGTTGTACTTTTCGTTTTGGTTTGATCCTTGTACGGATCGGGTTTGTTGGTATCTTCGAATTCTGTAGCTAGAAATTTGTACTTGATCCGCCCAATTCAATCTCTGAATGGATGAGTTTTATAATATATTCTTTTTCGATAAAAAAAAGTGTTAAACATCCATGCACAAGAAAATATATGTGGGAACCTACGTTTAATTATCTCCAGCTATAGTTCCATCAAGCCATGCTTAAGTGAAAGTTCAAGCATAAAAAATTATCTTTCCAATTACCTTTACTTTTTTTTTGAAATTAGGAGTACTATTTTGATTAATCAATGATCAAGGAGTACAACAAAAAACTTTCTGAAAAAAAAAAAAACAGGGACGATGCCCAAACCCAGCCGAGACATAGGCAGGGACCTCATAACAATAGGTGTCCAATGTGCTAGGCTAACTACGATACTTTTGCTGTAGTTGCTAGAAGTTTGGTGGTACCAATAGATACACTTACAAATATGCTCAATAACACAAATCCAAGGGTCTAAATACCGCGGTGGGTGGATGTCTTGACTTGAGAGATGACGATCCGGTTCTTCCCCTTGAGGGTGTCCCCTTCTTCCCAAAGAGTACGTCTTGAGGGATGCCGATGATAGTCGTCTGTTGCTGGGCCCAAAAGGGTTGCTTATCCTATTGGGTCCCCATTGTCGAGGATCAGGATCGGGTCTCATTCTTGGCCGTCTGGTGAAAGCCCAGATTTCAATCCATCGGGCACCAAAACTGCCCACATCAAGCTCCTGTTGCGGTCTTCGGGGTTGTTCCGGTCTATGCCGATCCATAGAAATATTAGTTTTACCCCGCCAGATCTTAGGCCACACGTTTCGGGCCTGCATAGAGCTTTCCTGCCGCAGCCTAAAAACATGCCATATTCTTAATCAGGTTCAGACCCAAAAGGGGCTTTGGATCCCAGAATGGGCCACTTAGATGCCCATCAGAACTAGACCTGCTCTCGATAGCACCATGCCCAACAGGCGTGCCCTTGGGAGCCGAAATATTGGGAACATCGCGTAGATTCACGTACTTCGAGGGGGAAACCGAGGCGACATCGGTGGGGGAGGTGACTCGTCTCTAGGAACTTGTGGCCGGCGTTCGTCTCAGGTAGATGCTGAAGGAGCTGCTCCCGTCAGGCCTGAGATCCCCTTCCTCCCTATTCCATCTTAGATCCCAACTCGGTGTAAGCTCGGACAACGCAACTCTGGCCGATAGCTTCTTCGGCGATCTGGATGCGATTTCTGGTCGTGTCTGTCCGGCAGTAAGGGGAAAGGCTAGCTTGGATGAAGCCTCACCGGCGACCCCTCTGCTTTACGTCCAAAAATCGTCTGCCGGCGTTCGTATCTCCCCGGCCAAGGGGGTTTGGCAGGCGACGGGGTGAGGCCGTGAATCAGATCTGATTCAGCCTCCATTTGCATGTCCCCAACATGGGTGGTCGCGGGCATGAGGTGGTCGGAAAAGGGAGCCCAACAGCAAGGAGATCGCTCCATTGGTAGGTCGAGTGGCGCAGGATGGAGGACGATTGAGAGTGGGCGGGTGACCACGGCGGCCGGCCGGGCAAGAACGAGCCTATAAGGGCATGAGAGCACGGGAGGGTTAGGGGCT
This sequence comes from Erodium trifolium, assembly GCA_036897425.1. Lineage (NCBI taxonomy): Eukaryota > Viridiplantae > Streptophyta > Magnoliopsida > Geraniales > Geraniaceae > Erodium > Erodium trifolium. Next base: position 13,927 of record JAYMTN010000565.1, on the reverse strand, counting down.
CTAGTAGTAAAGGTCATAGAAGGCTCTGATAGTTGAAGCCATAAAAAGCTCGGAAGAGGAGTTGAGAGCATTCTCTAGAATCGAAAATGGGGATATGTTAGTCCAATTGACATTGTATTAGTTTGGTTGGACTGACATTGAACTGCTGCAGTTTTAGACTTTATAGTTTGTTGGTTCCAATTACCTTTACTAGTTCATGAAGATAATATTCAATAATACTTGATGTTTTCTCTTTACACGTAGGATGTGTGATCATGCATTCACTGCATATTACTTTGAGGCCCAATGTCATGACCTATCTCTTTCCCCTACATCCATATTATGCACGTTTATAAGAATCCAAAAAAAAAATTATCAGCAAAACATTATATTAAAAGGTAACCCCTCACGAGGAGAAAGAGATTACGACCAAAGTCTAGCTACATACTTAAAATCTGAACCAAACTAAACGAACGACGCAACCTTCGAAACCAACAAACCAGAATCAGAACAACCAACAGGGGCAACATCCCGAAGCTGAAAGCCTGAAACAACAAGAAACAAGCTAAACAACAAAAAACTAACAAGGTCTAAAACCTGAATTTCCCAACCATTAAGCCCCAAGTAAAAAGAGAAAGACTTAATGCTGAATATCACAACCATGAAGCACAAAAACAACAGAACAAGGCACACGACCTTTCCGAGGAAACCAAGAGACCACCAGGTAGATCGTGCTCATATTTTGTTACCTTGTTGGTAACCCTACGCTGGCCAGGACCGAACGAGGGCCCAAATGGGGAAATCCGATATTTCTATCGAGCACAAACCAACCTGGGCCAGGAAATCCTCCAGAAGCAAAAGTCTCCAGCTGCAAAGAAGAGTCTAGAGAGCGACCGGGCGACGAGATCGTTCCACGATAATCCACCAAGGAAAACCTCCCACGTATGAAACAAAGAACGAACACCCCAAACTACTCCCGCCACCACAGCGAACAACCATTACCTGAGCGAGGGGGAGAGTAAAACTACGACTATCCTTGTCAGAGAGGGAAGGTCGTCCCACTACCAGAGACACCCATCCCCACCGTGCCCCGGCCAAGCAAGCTATAGGAACGACCACCTCCGAGCAGATCCCAGAAACTCAGCCACTTACGGAAGGTGAAGAAACGCCCAAAACCAACCTCGAGACCGCTAAGAGACCCTACAAACCAACTATGAAATTCCCACTCTCCAGGCCACGAGTACCAAAGGGGTACCCTCCGTGGCCATCACCAGACGGACCCTGTTAAGGGGGGCTAGAGAGGTTACTCACCCAGACCCTCACTACCAGAGCATTCTCCCCTCGAAATCCAACCAAGAGATTCAACAAAGCCCATGGCTAAACACCTCACGGAGGCCAACCCCACCCGTGAGGCCTCAACCTCACCACCGAGGCTGAGGACACGCGAATCTCTAAAAGGAGGAATAAGACAGAGAAATACCTGAAAGCAAAGGAGAAAGGAAAGGGGAGCCGCTTCACCCAAGCTCGACATGAAGAGCCCCAGGTGAAGGGTCTGAAGAAGCACCCAAAGTGGAAGAGGATCCGACGCAGTCCAAGGAGAGACGAAATAGATCTAACCCCGGAGGGCCAGATCTATAAACGGAACCACCAGATTCGAGCCGGCGACCTCCAAATCAGCGAAAGCTGACCCAAGCGCAACGATCCTTACCGGAAACGCGTCCCACGACAGCTTAGGGAGAGAAACCCCAAAAATTCAGCCGACCAAACTCACCACTGAAGCCGAGAAGACGAAATTGACCACCACAACCGCGTCATCTAACCCTGATCTGCTTCGATCCTAGCCTGAAGAGGATGGGAAAGTAGTCCCATGGTCAGATCTGGGTCGGGACGGCGAGGAAGAGAAAGATAACCGTCGAAAGAAGGGCGAGGAAGAGAGTAAGACGAAAGGGCACGGGAAGAGAGAAGAGGGAAGAAGGAGAGAAAAAAATACAAGGAGCGGCAGCAACCCCGTGGCCGGAGCCACGAGGCCACCACCGCGAGCAGTCAGACCAATAACCAGCTTTTAGGAACGGTCGAAGTGGATCAAATGTTATTTCATTTCACTAAAAAATCTATCAATTTCTATACATTTCATTTCACTCCGGCGAGCACTCCCCTCTGGAGAACTCCGATAACTTCTGTAAAGGAATATTGAAGTTAAACATAAATAGAAAGGAATCTCAAGAGGTAGAATCTAAACTTTCAAACATGTAAACGATGGACACAAACTTATAAGTGAATATCCAGACTTCAATTTTCTCCATGTGCAAGCTACGTGTAAGCCAGTTTCATGTATCGGATAAATGTTGTAAGTAACATGGAAATACGAAGACTAGACGGGGAAAACTTGTGGGTATTCCGACGAGCAGATTGGGTGTCGCTCCAAACAGTAGGCGAGGTCTAGGTGTCGGATGATATATGTGTCACCACAGCCACCGGGAGATTCCCGCTCCTACCAATCAAGATGTTAAGACTAAGAGCGCGCTCAATGAAACCCTGACAACAAACTTACCCCGTCTCCATAGTAGGCGAGGTCCACCAGGGCAATTGCTATAAATTACTAGTAATGAATGATCATATGAATTTGCCCTGTCCCCACATTACTTAGCAGAGGCCAGAGTGCTTTTATATGTATAAAAGTTTAGATAGTAATTATAAGTTGAGTGATTTATTTCCATTTACATATGTCTTCTATTCTTTTACAGAGTTATTGGAGTTCTCCACCTTGTCATAAAAAATTTGGTGGAAGAAGGGGTTTAGGTCGTCCAGACCCGGGGACTTGTCTGGCTCCATTTCAAACACTGCCTTCCGTACCCCAACATCCAAAACATGATCCATAAGTAGGGCGTTATGAAAAGGGATCGTCGTTGGGATGGAGGGTAGGGCTTATGTTGAGCTCGTGAAGAGGTCTCAGATGTTGTGGTGTATAAGAGTCTCCAACCTCGACCCTCATTCTACCAACGACCTGAACCGAGTTCATCCTCTGACGATGAGAAGTAGAAATGTGATAGAACTTTGTGTTTCGATAGCCTTCTTGAAGCCAGTGTTGCTTCGCACGTTGGCGCCATAACTGTTCTTGGGTGTCGAAAGCAGACTGGTACTGTAGATAGCCTAGCTATTCAGATACATTACGTGGTATTCTCTCATAAATCAATCATTCCATAAATCATTTTATAATTAGGGGTTTGATATTTCGTAATTCGAGCTGACACAATTCATAGAGATCCGAGGCACGGCAACCGCAGGAAAAAGAAACGGAATGAAGACACGTGTAAGCTATCTCTGAGTCCTGAGCCTAACAGGACAAGCGCTTATAAAGGCTCTCATTTCTATCTTCTTCACTCCATTCATGTTACTCTATCTTCTCCAACCTCTGTTTCTCACTCATGGAGCTCACAACATTTCCACTTTCTGGCTTTCTTCTACTCTTGGGTCTCCAGATCTGTCTCGGAGATCCACCGCCTTGTAGCTTTCCAGCAATCTACAACTTTGGAGACTCGAATTCCGACACCGGCGGCATATCTGCCGCCTTCGAGCCAATCCCACCTCCCTACGGCGTCGCCTTCTTCGGCAAACCCTCCGGCCGGGACTGCGACGGCCGTCTCATCGTCGACTTCATCGGTTTGGCATTTTCACCAACACCTCTCGTGCACGGCTCAAGCTTGTTTCATTTTGGTTATTGTTCATACATGTTTTTACTCTGCAGCGGAGCGTGTGCGACTGCCTTACCTGAGTGCCTACCTGAACTCGCTCGGAACGAGTTACCGGCACGGTGCTAATTTCGCCACCGGCGGCTCCACGATCCGGAGGCAGAACGAGACCATCTACGAATACGGTATCAGCCCCTTCTCTCTGGATATGCAGATCATCCAATTCAATCAGTTCAAACAACGCACAGCCGATCTCTACAATGCAGGTCCTTTCTTCTTCTTCAATACCAAAATTTATCATTTCCATTTTTACTCAAAACCCACAACTCAAGTTTGGTGCTTTGATCGTGTTCTTCAGCCAGGACGCCTTCTCAAAGAAACCATCTGCCAAGACCAGAGGATTACTCCAAGGCCCTTTACACATTCGACATTGGCCAAAACGATCTCTCTGTTGGGTTCAGGAAGATGAGCTTCGATCAACTCCGAGCCGCCATGCCTGATATTGTCAATCAATTAGCCAATGTAGTCCATGTACATTGCTATACCTTTCCACTTTAGTTTGATCAGAGCACCTTCTCTCGACAACCTTGTACTGATTCGGACTGACCACATGTTGTTGCAACAGAATCTGTATCAGCAAGGTGGGAGGACATTCTGGATCCACAACACGGGGCCTATCGGTTGCTTGCCAGTGAACTTATTCTACGTACGCAATCCAGCACCTGGCTTTCTTGACCAGCTTGGTTGTGTCAAGGCTCAAAACGACATGGCTGTGGAGTTCAACAAGAACCTTAAACAGAGAGTGACCCAACTCCGAGCTGAGCTCCCAGAAGCTGCAATAACATATGTTGATGTTTATGCTGCTAAATATGGACTCATCAGTTCGGCAAAGAAACAAGGTATAGATTTCAATCATAAACTCGTCACTACAGAGATTCGACTTAACCATATACACCTGTGGGTTTAAGGGAATCTTATCCTATACTTGAGGAAGGAAAAATATAAAGCATAGTATTATTACCTTAGCCTCAATTTAAAGCTTGCATGTGTTTCCAGGATTTGGTGATCCGCTGAAGGCCTGCTGTGGGTACCACGAGGGGTACGACCATGTGTGGTGTGGGTCAAGAGCGAGCATAAATGGAAGCAACATCTAGGGTGCTTCTTGTAGAGATCCTGCCGCTTCTGTCAGCTGGGATGGAGTACACTACTCACAAGCTGCAAATCAATGGGTTGCTAAACACGTGCTTTATGGATCATTAACAGACCCGCCAACGCCAATTACAAAGGCATGCCATAGAACCATGTAATAACTTAGTTGGGATCAGAGCAAGGAATAACAATGCATGAGAATATCCAAGGATGTTTAATAATAAACTCCCGTTCTTATATCTATTCAGCTATTAGTTCTCTAAGGCTATCGATTGCACGTTAATGTACTAATTACAAAGATATTACGGGAAGGGGAATTAGTGATACGTAAGGGTTCAAGGTAATAAGAAATAGAACAAGATACATAATATCATCCTTAATTACCAAACAAATTTGTAGGGTACTTGACATATCTAGTTACATTGAATTTATAGACAACTAGATACAGAAATACTTCACTGGCGATGCCCATCTGGCAGGGGTACCACCTTGTGGAAGGGTACTGTTCTCTGAGGCAAGGATCCATCTTCTTCGTCATCGTCAAATTCCAGCAAATAACTGCTCAGCCAAAATCATAGTCAGTATTGATATCTGTCGGTTTTACTATATTATAACTCTACTAAGAAACGATTATATGTTGATAATTGGCATAAATCAAATTAACATGTAAAGAGATGGAGACCGAGAAAGATAAAGATAATACTTACTCATCAGCCTTCCTCTGGGAACATATAGATTGGTTTAAAGCACACCACAGCATGCACAATACAAATGATAGTCAGTTCCATGTAAGAGTCCCAAACACATATTTAAAGAGATATGGAATGTAATACATAAGTAGCAGAATGAAGGCGAATTAGAATCACTATACATTAGGCACACCTAAACTATTCAAGGTAGATTTTTCACCTTTCTATGGGGATTGACAACAGTAGCCTTATAAAGTGCAGTAGTTCCTGGATAAACTGCCAAAACGTGTTTCCCAGTAGGGAAATCGGGGGCACTGGATGGATCATTTCGCTTTGGGAAGGGTATAATGTGTGACAAGGGCAGCTTGTACTTCCTGCAAAAACATGAACGAATAGACAGCAATTATCTTCCAGACCAGCCATAAGTTCTTAGTATAGGCTACAAAAAATATACTCAAACCAATCCATGATATAGAGTTCATCAAATGTTCTACCTAGAATTTACAAAGTACTTTATGTAAAGAATTTGCCTAGAGCTAGAATTTTGAATACTTAAGAACTTCTAAAGAATGGCTTTCTTCACAGATTTAAAGTATTACAGTCTAACCATTTTATCTGTAAATCCCATATAAACACGTCATGCAAATGTAATTAAGTGGCAAAGTATCTAACTAAACTGAAACATAAGGAAACCACCATGCCAGTTCAGCCATGTCAATCATCTATGAAAGGGTTGGGTTTACAAAAATATAGTCCAATGATAACTCAATAAAGATCAATCTAAAAGGATATATAGCGCATATTCTACCTCTGACCACCACCCTCTTCATCATCACCTGGTTCCTCATCAAGCACTTCAAACCTGCAGAGTAATAGAATATAAATGAATTTTGTATTATCATCTACTGCATCATGTTCAGACTATTGAACTTACTCTCTTGTTTCCTTATCAAAATGTATAACTTTTACAACAAACCACTCGTCCTTCTCAGCATCTTCTCCTGTGACCCTAGCTGCTACCTATAAATGGTATCAGTCAATCTTATGGGTACAGCAGAAACTAAATGCATATTAAAATCACATGATGCATATCTATTGATCATGATCAATAAACCAGTTGGGTATTAATATAGATCATCAACCACAAATAATTGATGGACACAAATACCTGTTCACCCTTTAGACTAGACCACGCCTCAAGTTGGTTTCGCATATTTGCAGAAAGCCTTGAAGTTTCAGAATCAACCTTCACGCGCTTCCTTTTCTGATCATTGCCTTCTGAAGTTATGTAATAACGTCAGCCTATAAGCAAGACCTCTTTGTTTCTCAACTTATGATAGAAGCACAAAACAAAATCCAAGACAGGATATTTTTGAGAGGGTTAAACAGTAACCCATATTGCAAGTTTTTGAGGCTTAGATGCGAGTATGTGACCTAACATTTTTATGCAGTGGTTAACTTCTTTCTCATCCTACTATAACTCCCAGATCATTAAAATTGTTGACCGCACAAATTTCTATTAACGTTGATTGAATATATAAGTAAAAAAGACATGCACAATTAGCTTTGCATGATATCTAGACAGTCAATTCACATGGGAAAGAGGACCAGAAAGAGGGAAACACACATATACGATATAGAGACCAACACCATAAAAGAACTACTACTGATGTGTAAGTGTACTTGATTATATTAAATAAATCAACACATCGGGCATCTATGGTGGTCATTCAATCTAAGGTTAGTTAAGTGCAAATGAGTATCTAGATGATTTTTTTACTAATTATACTCAGTATATACGTAAGAGAAGACCATGACTAGTGTGATAAGTAATAGATTGCATAAGAGGAAGAATTTGGAACTAATACATCTCAGATAAACAGGTCAAGGAAAAAGAGAAGAGATAAGGTGTCTAGACTAAACAAGAATATTATGGTTGAGAACCCAACCAAGGAAGAAAAATTCAGAAGGTTATTACTGTAAGCATAACCAGCAGACACAATATTTTCGCAACAATATAACATATCCTTTGAAGCTTCAAGCGTATACCTTTCATTCTTCTTGGAGGGCCAAGAGGTCCAGAAGGTAGCAGTGCATCAAGTTGACCCAGCAAGCTACTAGAAACACTGAATTCAGAAATATTTATTTGTGAGTAGCTATTAACCTTGAGAACCTTATACCACAACATGAAATTATCAATCCATATATGTATATGTATATAGGGTTAAGTTCACATACAAATAGCTCCTTACAAAAATGCCTTAAAATACTAACACATGATAACATATTTACTAGATGATACTTACAACAAAAAAAAAAACAGATTTCTAACTACACAAGATGATATGTCTAATTTTGTAATAATCATGTGGTGTTCTTGTAATTATCATTGTTCTATTTGTATTTCAAGGGGTGTTTGTATTTGATCCTCTCCCATATAATATACACATGTGTAGTGTGAGCTAGCCATGAACCTAGTTTCTCAGCTTTTAAATCTATTTCTTATTGCTGCAGACAAGAAAAAATGGAAACGAAATGAAACATAAACATACCTTATTTCACTTTCTGAAAGGTCTTTAGCTTGGATGTAAAAATTCTTTAGCCTCATTAATGTATTATCCCCAGGTTTTTCAACCACTTCTGGAGCTGCATCACAGATAATTACAGTCATAATAGGCCAGCATTATAGTTGTATAAGAAGATATGTAACAAACATAAATACACTGTTACATTAATTCGGTGGAGTTTTTAGATAGTTTTGCAGCTTTTGCTATCCACTGAGAAGTAGAAAGAAACAAGCATGTGCAGACGAAAATCAACATAAATAAATACACTGTTACAATAATTCTTGATCTAACTGGATTCACCATTTCATGACAGAGAGTACACAAGGTGGAGAAACCTAAGATAAAATCAAATTAGAATCTACATCAGAAATGAGAATATCCATTGATGACGAGCTTTCATGCGTCACCCAAGAATCATGTAATAAAAGGAAAGATAGTTATGTTACAATTGTGCTTCTTTCTCCATGCTTGTGGCAGGGAAGATGGATATCTTACTTAAAACAAAAGTGGGCATGGTACGTCCTGAATGTTTAGATTAAGCGCGAACATGTACACTCTAGAGTAATTTCTAACTCCACTTTTTGTATTTTATTTGTGAAAATGCTACATGTGCAGAGTCATGAATCCTAATATGATAACATCGACCACACCTTTGTTTATAAACTCAAAACCCACAACAAATTTAGCTAGGTTGCAAGCTAAATTATTGTCCTCCTGATCACTTTCCAGCATCCCGTACTGGGTCTTCAGCTCACAATTCTCTCTCTGCCATACTTCAGTAAATCCAGCAGGAACTTCCACAGAAGAAATCTGAGTTATCATATACCCAATGCCTAAACTTCCTTATATATCACTTCGAAGGCCAGTTAATTTGATCTGACCTATACCTCAAACAGAAGCAAACCAAAAAACCACACTACAGACAAGTTTGATTCCAGGAATATAAACATTTCATGTGAACATCCAAACACAACCCCGCAACATTTATCATCAAATTTGAAACATACCCAAATGAACCAAAAATCTTCAAATTTGATGCTACTAAAAGAACAATAACAGCTCATCGAAGAGCCGGAGAGGAAGAGGAAGAAAAAACAAACTTGCAAGGAGCTTCTTGTGCATCTTGTTGATCTCGATGAGCACTTCCTCTTGCTCCTTCCTCAACCGATCGAGCTCCTTGGACTTGTCGAGGATCGACTGGATGTCCGGCGAGGACATCGTACCCGCTTTGTCGGAGAAACAAAAGGCAGAATCTTCCCACCAAGATCCGGAGATTATCAATTTCTGCTAAAATTCCTGTCCGATCATCTCCGACGTCGCAGACCGAAAAGGGGTGAATTTATTCAAGTATAATTGAACGGCTAAAACGACGCCGTTAGGGATCAGTCTCCTTCAATTTTAGAAAAAAATATAGTTTCGGATTTTTATCATACACTGCTACTCGAGAACTGGAGCAACGGATATAAGTCCGACGATGTGGGGCTTGATTTGTCCAGTAGCTGCCACGTGTAAGAAGATACCACGTGTTACAGAATGATAGAGCTGAGAATTTTCAGTATAATGCGTCCAGGGCACCTGACCCCAGCCTTTCACAATATTTGTTTATTTTTATTTATTTTATTTTTTTGTTCTCAGTCCACAAACATTCTGTTCGTTCCCGATCGTTAAGTGTTTACAGATTCTACAGAATTGCAATTCCAATTCTATTAATGAGCAAGTTTCGGTTCTCAATCCCCAATCTCATTCCTTACCGGTGGAGAAGGTGGAGCTCTCAAACCATTTCCTCCTCGCGCCACCCATAAACCGCCACGCCAGGTGGCTTACTTTCCCTCCAGCTTCGTGGTCCTACATCGCCGATCACTCCAGATTTAGGGTTTCCCCGCCGGAGGGTCATTTCGCCTCACGCTCAGCATGTACGCTCATTTACATGTTTCTGATGTTCTTTCATTACGGGAATTTGGGTGTTTTATTTCAACTGATCATATGGAAACCTTTTCGAGATCGTAGACACGGAAAGTTCTTCAGAATATTTGGGTTTATAATCGAGCTACTCGATGAAATGGGTTTTTGGGATGTTATGCTGGTCCGGAATAAGTAGGAGGGTTACTGAAAATTTCTGTTTTTGGGTTTTGTTGAAGTGAATTTTCTTGTGTTCGTTGATTATGTGTGTGTTGTTGTAGAGCACAAAAGGACCAGTTTCCAATCTCCTTGGGGTGCATTGTTGTGCTTGCTGACATTTTCATAGGGAACGAATGAATATGATTCAAACATTTGGTAGATTGATTCTGATTGCTGGGGTTGGGGGTGTAGTTACACTGCTATGCCTTTAAAATGTTGTTTTGAAGTTCTAAATTGCTTTATGCTTTGTCATTATTTGTTGCATACGGTTCCCAAACATTAGTAGTGATGAGTCGTGGTCTGTGTTCTATGTTCACTATCTAATGCCTGGTTTTGGCACATTACACTTTTGTTTTCACAGCTTTACATGAGCTAATGTGTAATATTGGCCTGATGTTTCGTGTATTTCTCTGTGATTGTGACTAGTGTTTCATTATGCAACTTGTTTGGTACAGTTGTGCTGGTTGGGTGTGAGAGCTTGTCATCAAGATTCCATGACTCGATGAACAAATGGAACAGCTACTCTTAGGGGGCTTTCCACTTATACTCATGCTGTTACAGAATTAGAAGGTTCTGACAAAAATGAGAACCTCCACCCACAAGTATAAAACTTTCAACCAGTACTGATTACAGAAAGACATGTTTTCTACAATGTTCATATCATATTTTATGACACTAAAGCATACATTGACATTTGTTGGGCAGTGCTAGAAATGCAACAAGATGCAGTATTGACTCAATGAGACTTTTTATTACAACATTTGTTGGAGTTATTTTTGGTGTATTCTTGGGAATATCCTATCCGGCGTTCTCATTATCTAAGGTGTAATGTTTTTTTTTTCTCTTACTTCAAATGCCAGAACATTTTCAATTCGTATTATTATTTTCCCAATAATTTTTGCGGTTTGCCCCTGGAAATGGAAAAAAATGTTATTTAAGCAATGTCTAAATTTGATAGATGAATCTAACATCCAGCCTTTCTCGGGCCATCAATTTCACGTACATAGAGGACAAGTACTCTGACCTTTCACCCCATGCATTCTTGGATACTTTGTTTCATATGAAGAATAATATCGCAGGCAGCAAACATCAACCATCCAGATACAATGTCTCAAAGGTACATCCTGTTTCGTTAATAGATACTCATGGAATACAATATAGGTTCTGGGCTATCTACTATGAACCTCTTAGTAACATACCGTATTGGGTATAGCTTGTGGATGCTCTTCCAGATGTGCAACTATTTATCACTGACCTCTTATTGCAGATTTGGGTGCCAACAAATCCTCATGGTGCTGAAAGATTACCCCCTGGAATTGTTATATCTGAGTCTGATCTCTATCCTCACAGAACGCATGATCCATCCAGTGAGGTGATTGTCTTTATTTATATACAAATTAATTTAACATATGATCTGTCTATTGATCATATTGGTTTGTAATAACTTTGTGAATGAAATCAAGGCCCATGTTAAAAACTGAACCATCGATGTGAAAAGAACCAAAATATATGTTAAATTCATCCAGATTTGAAGGACCAATGTGTAAATTAAGAACTATAGTATTGTTTTGTTCGGGTGTTACCATGGTTTTGGATACTCTTACCTGCATTTATATGATAAGTTAAGAGCTAGTTTCTCCGGCATTGGATTTTGAAACTCGTATCTTGGTCTGATTGAGATAAATCTGGCAGAATTTTAGTATTAAGTCGAAGTACCTTGTAACCTTCACTGTTGGGGCTGATCAGAAGAATCACATTGATGCAGCAGTTAAAAAGGTCCTTCTCTAGCCTCTCTCTCTCTCTCACACACACACATACATACATTGATTTTTTAATTGTTCTTTTGCAACAGTTCTCAGATAATTTTACCATTATGTTGTTCCACTACGATGGCCGGGGATCTGAATGGAATGACCTTGAATGGTCAAATCGAGCTATCCATGTTAGTGCTGAAAGACAGGCTAAGTGGTGAGTGTATGTTCCAAATTAGTATCAGTTTGATAAAATGTTATGAATTTTAGGTAGAATTATGATAATTTAACCCTTTTTTTTCTACACCTGAAATTTGGTCCAAGGTGGTACGCCAAACGTTTTCTTCATCCTGATATTGTGGCATCTTTCGAATACATATTCATCTGGGATGAGGACCTTGGGGTGGAGCATTTTGATGGAGAGGAGTGAGTGTTCTCTATTTATTGCCCTATCATGAATGAAGATACAGTTAGAAATATTCAGGTTTGAGTTGTTATATCTTATATTTCTGATCAAAAAAAATGTTATATCTTATATGCTCCAGGTACATAAGATTGGTTAAGAAGTACAACCTACATATCTCACAACCTGGTTTGCACCCGCAAAGCAGTGGGTTAAATTGGGAAATGACAAAGAGAAAAGAAGGGAGTGAAGTTCACAAGTAATGACCACAATATTTATCAATTTCTTTTTAGTCTCTGTCCATGAAGATAAATTTAGATAATCAAAGCTTCATCGTCTTACTTTTAGTGTCCTTTTTAACTTGACAGATTAGCACATGAGAAAAATGGTAGGTGCAGACACCCACTTTTGCCACCATGTGCAGCGTATGTTTACTATTCTTACCTGCGGTAACTGGTTGACTTTGTAATTTTTTATAGAGAGATCTTACAAGCTCATAAATGTTGCAGATTTGTAGAGATTATGGCTACTGTCTTCTCTCACAGTGCATGGCGTTGTGTTTGGTATATGCTTCAGGTATTACTTGTTATCATATTTTTCTCTGGGCTGTAGTCTCTTTGAATCCTAAAGCTTGAATATTTATACATTTATTTCCTTTGCAGAATGACTTGGTTCATGGTTGGGGTCTAGATTTTGCTCTCAGGAAATGTGTTGAGGTTTCCTTATCAGTTCCCCTTTGCATTCCTTTAATCAATTCCTGTTCTTTTATGCCATAATGTGATACATTACTGAAAACCAGCCTGCTCATGAGACAATAGGAGTTGTGGATTCTCAGTGGATTGTTCATCAAAGTATTCCTTCACTTGGTAACCAGGTAAACCGTATTGAAATGGTGATCTCACATCCAATAATAATGAACTACAAATAAAGGCAATGGTCACTTCCAATTATTAAGGTGACCAGAATTTCTAGTTGTGGAGTCCGGCCTTATATAGGTAACCCGATTTTAAATTGTACATGGTAGCAAAAATCCAGCGACCATGTTGTTGAGCCCAGCCTTTTATTTTTATTTTTTATTTATTTTCGTAAATAAGCTGCATGTCAAAATAACATTTCCTTCATGCTGATACTTTTTTTTTTAATTTCTCCCCTTTCAAACAGGGGAAGCCAGAGATGGGGAAAGCACCATGGGAAGGGGTATGAGCTTACTGTACTCTTGTCAACTCCCTATCATAGTTTGTATTCCAAGCATCATTCTCTCTCTTTCTAACATTCAACAAAGAAGACAATTCTTTATTGTGTGCAGCACATCTCTTATACATCTGGATTCATTGTTTCTTTTGGTTCAGGTTAGAGCCAGATGTGTTAAGGAATGGAAACTGTTTCACAAACGATTATTAAGTGCAGAGATAAGCTACTACGCATCCATAGGAATTCGAGTCATTCAACCCAGTTTTGAGCCTCTTTCCAATTCGCCCAACTCCACGGGTGATTCCCATCCGCCCAACTCCACGGGTCATTCCCATCCGCTCAACTCCACGGTTCATTCCCATCCACTCAACTCCACGGGTCATTCCCATCC
>JAYMTN010000564.1:0-15921 GCA_036897425.1 Erodium trifolium | reverse complement strand
CTACCCTCGAGACCGTCTCTTTTGGTACCACCCAAACTCCCTTTCTCTAAGTTCATACTTCCAGGATCGGAAACTGGTGGACCTCACCCAGTGATCGCTGATCACCTAACTCGCAAGGCTGCCACTAGTCATGGTCGGGGCTCTCTCCTAAACCTAGACGACTTCAGGGTTATCCCGAGCATGGCACTAGATCATAAACTGATTGACGCCCAACCAGAAGCTTCTGCCCCACCGACTCATCCGACTATCATGGGAAGCCTTTAGGATGGCTTCTTTGCATGCTACATCACGGAGGAAGAAGTGGTGGTGGTGGTGTCGTACGCCCCGCCAGATCCAAAAACCCTAGCCCGGCTGCAATTTGGATTGGTGGGTCACCTTGCTGCCCCGACCCTACCGCGGAAGGGGCTTCTGCTAGAGGTTATTACTCGGGCCTGGGGCCGTGCTGCGACTGGAGTGGTAGTCAAAGACCTTGAACTTGGAACAATGGTCTTTTATTTCCACTCGGCGGTAGACAGAATCAGGGTCCGCCAGAATGAACTGTGGTGTTTTCATGGTCATTTGCTGCTTCTGGGGGAATTCTAGATCCCATGTCTAGAGATCTTCCTAGACTTGACAGGTACTAGCTCTAGGTGTTTGCGCGGGGACTCCCGCCCCTTGTCCGGACGAAAGCTACAGGGGAGGCCATTGGTGCAACCCTAAGAGAGCGCATCGATACCCCATGTAACCAGTGGGGTATGTGATGGGGTGGAGCAGTGAATGTCCATTTCTGGATGGACGCGAAGAACCTCTCCGCCGTACGATAATTATAAGCTTTAGGGATTACGAGGAGCCGATTCGGGTCACGCTCACGTATGCCAAACTCCCCTCACTATGCTTCAGTTGCGCCAGGATTGATCACATGGTTCGTGACAGCGAATGGGAGGTACAGAAAAAACCTCAATAAGGGGACTCCCTCTTGGAATTCATGACGGCAAAATCTGATCGTCCATTTGCAATTGATGGGGGAAAGTAGCATCGACCCCTACCACCACCAGGGTTTGGTCCACTGGACCCGAAACCGCCATCTGATTCAGCCAGGGCAAGGAACAGCGGTAAGGACCCAATTCCCAACCAGGGCCTACAAGCACAATTCAGTATGGGGAAGGAGTCGTCGACATAGGATGTTGGACAATCATATGTGCCAGGCCACCCGGGGTGTGTACAGATCAACCCACCTAGATCCGAGCCGCTGGTGGGACAATAGGTTTTTTGGCGGTCAGAAAAGGAATATAGCGGGAGAACCGCTGGAGGATCAGGCGAGAGCTGACAAACAGCCTCGCCAGGAGAAATGAGAGGTTTTCACAACTCCAGGGACCGATCTAGGGAGGGTTCCCTGAACGGAGTTGTTCTTCCCCGCTATACTGTCTGGTTCAAGTTCGGCGGTTCAACCGGTCCTAAGATCGGCGAGATGAGTCCTCTGAAAGCAGGGATCAAGCAGCGTTCAGGCCCCGCCTTGAGCTGTTCCGAACAATTAGCACTTTTGGTTTTCATTTCTGGTTTTAGGATTTGTGTTAGTTTAAATTTATGTTGTTTTGCCCTCACCACTATCTTTGCTATAACTGTCTTTGTTTTGGAGCCGTTCGTATTTAAGACTTATTAGACCCTAGTCCTTGGGAGAACTCAGACCATTATAATGAGATTCGTCATATTTTAATGAAATCTACGATTTATTTTCAAAAAATAAAACATCCCATTCGATCATTTTCTCTTTTTTTTTTTTGTTATCTCTCCTTTTATTTTCGGCCTCCCCTTTCGACCATTTTTAAGCCTTGAACTACTGTTTGAAATGTTTCATTTTCTTCGTGCATTAATTGTTATAAATAGTAGTGGCCCTACCTCTCATATCGCGCACAAAAACTTGTGCCCGGCAAGTTTGGTAATAATTAATGATAATAATACATGCATGTCTAAAGAAGTCTTCTCCTATATAAAATATCAGCAAATGTGGAAAGGTTGTAATAGTAACTTGACCTTCCTCTCATTTTTCTGTTACATCGCTTGTTTGAATAGTAAAGTACAAACAAAAACACCCTGTCGTCTTGGTGATTGCGATTACAAAATCTAGGAAGGACGAAGGAGAAAAGAGACAGCGCCACCGCTGCCATCATGATGGATATATTGTTATTTCTTACTTGTATGGACGAAGGATCCCCATTTAAGAAGCGGACCCGCACCACGGATCGATTTGAAAGGAGTTGACTATGTCAATCCCAATTCAGCAACGACAAACCGGAATGGAGGGGGGGCATAGTCGAACTCGAGAACACCCACCAGAACTGAAGGTAGACCAAAAAACAAACAAATTCACTGCTTACTCGAGACTCTAGAACCTCACATTGCTCGGTTGACGAATTAACATTGGCGGCCAACACGCGCCGGCGATCTAAAAGGAGAGTTAGGTGAATTCGACTCAAAATCTCCACCAATTGAGAAAAAGAACCGAAGAACTCCTAAATGAGACAATAGAATCTACGGGAAAACATTGAAAGGGGGAAGAGGAACAAGGATCCAAATCAGAGAAAAGAAACTCCCGATCCAGGCTCCTACCCAAACAATACTAGGAAAAGAACTAATTGGAACAAACCAGACGAGAGGGGAAATGACCTTACCACCCTCGGTCACGCACCTCCACGTCGACCCTCCGACAACCAGGCACCGAACCTGCCATCCCCACGGACTGCATAGTATCCCAGCGAGAACGATTCAGGCGAGCACCACCCAAGCTCGGATGAGGCTTCTCACCGCTGGCCAAAACCAGAAGAAGGCGACGAGACACCCAAAAATCGACGACTCCGCGGAGAGCTTTGACAACAGGATGAAGATCCATCGTTACGGTCTGAACCGACCAAAGAAAGTAGATCTTGAACCCAAGAGCCAAAGGTCCAAGCGTACCACCGAAGTAAGCCAGAGACGTCTACTTCCCACCCAACCCTCAGCCCTCACCACAAAGACCACGAAGAAATGAAAAATCCAACCGCAATTGTATTCTAAAACATATAATCTGCAACATTAACACGCATTCATAAACATTCCAACTTTTTACTTGAACAAAAGAGGCCCATTCTTATCTCAGATATCAAATCAATCAAACAAAAGTAACAATTTTGTTAAACATGTGCTCCAATTATTTACCACACTGATCAAATCGCTCATATCACACCCAAAAGAAAATATTTGATCTCTGTATAATGAATTGATTCACACACCCAAAACTCAACAAATAACGACAATACCAACATCTCAACCAAACCCCATCTATGATTTCAAAGCCAACAAGTGATTCAATTATCCAATAATGCAAGTTATGCAAAGGACCAAAGTAATTAAAAAAAAAACCAGTATTGTAGGCAATATAACTTCAGTGTTAGTTGAACATATTAGACATAAACAAAAAGCTTTTCAATATCAAACTAGATATTATCCGGAAGAGCTAGAAATTATCATTATAAATTCTTGACATCACAAGTTCATTCAATCCTTTCCCTTATGCATACATGATTAAAGCATGTATCAAATTGATGTCCCGTAAAGAACAAATCGAACTCTGGTAAACACTTAGTTCATCAATTGTGGTTCCTCTCGTCTGCGAATTTTAAGCCCATATTGAAGAAGTTGAGAAATGAGTCCATCTTGTCCCTCTCAAGTGCCAATCCAATCTCCACGCCTCCTTGCTCGTCCCTACACTCGGACAAAGAAACAGCTCCGGTTGCATCAATGTGCACAACTTGGCTCTTCTTCGGCCTTCCCCACCCAAAGTCCGTATCATATACCCTTAAATTTGGCGACGCCGCGATCACAACCTTATTTCCCAATTCCGATATCTCTCTCGATTTTTCCAACCATTTATCAGCTCCAACCAGAGCTCCACCCTCCATTTCCTTGATCCTCTTTCCAATAGCTTTCGCCGCCTCAAATACCCCCCTTTCTCCCACCAGCTTGTCCCTCTTCACTGCCACGTACCATACTGCTAGGCAATTACCGAAATACGTCGCCGGTATCGGATATTCCGACACATTACACTTCCGGTTCCGACAGTCGACAAGGAAGGCCAAGTGGCAGATTGCGTCGCCGTCTCCAGCTCCTTGTGATCGGACCAAATGAACCCACAGAAACGCACATGTCACGACGAACGTTGTTGCGCGCCATGCTTGTGGTCGTGATTGAGATTGGGCCGAGACTAGGAGTTTAAGTCGCTCGATATGAGGCCGGCGAACTACCAACGTGGCCCTAACCTTGTCTCGAAGTAGGGCACGATCCAGGCCCAGGCCCACATCAGGCTTCGAATTCAAAGCCCAGCTCCACCAGTTCTCCAGAAAAACCGGCTCGACCTTATACGCGTCCTTGATCGCGCCCCTGTCGTGGATCGGTAATGACGTGGCGGGAAGACACGCCAACGCTTCGCTTCCCAATCCCGCCTTGCAAAGAAGCGCCCAGGACTTGACGAAGTTATGAAACGTGCGCCCGTCGGCGACAACGTGGTTGAAAGTGGCCCCCACGCTGATTCCGGAGTTGGGGAACACGGTGACTTGAACTGCTAGGAGAGGAATCACATGGGTGGCGCCGCCCCTCGGCGACAGACGGGCCGTCCGTGGCAGTTCCGGGACGAGAGGGTGCGAGTCCGTGACTTCGCGCGGTTGGTCTGATATGAGGGTGTTGAAATCGGCGGCGGACTCGGCGGCTGTGAAGGAGACAGAGCCGTCGCGGGAGTAGAGGAGGTAGGGCTTGTCCGGGGGAGGAGGGCAGACGAGGGAGGCGGCGAAAGGGAAGAAGTGGCGGAGAGCGGTGGAGAGAGAGAGCTTGAGGTTTGGGAGTGTGGAGAGAGTGAAGTGGTGAGTGGGGTGAGGGTAGTGGTAGAAGAAGAGACGCTGCATTGGGGCGCACAAGAGCCACGGGACGTCGAAGAAAGTTAGAGGCAAATGGGTCGGTGCGACGGAGTCCGGCGGCGGAGAAACTTGGCACTTGTGGAGGATCTTGATCATGCTCATGCTTCTGGGTTCGGCGGCCATTGATTCTTCACAAGTGGAGGAGTTGCGGGCATGCAAATATATAGAAGATTATGAAGACGTGGAAATATTACATATTGTTCCCTACAAGTGTGGTTAATGCATCCATTCAAGTGGCAGAATGTTCTACTTATTTAATGTTTCCGTACATGCAAGGTTCAAATGTGCTATTTATTGGTGGTTTTCATTTTCTATTGATGTCGACCAAGGAAAATAAAATTAATGTCACCCCCACTGTCTTTTTCTTTTTTGAATCCAACTAATGATTCTATTAAAGACCCCAAACAAAAATATTCATAAATGCATCGGGTATTATTGTTCTTTATCATTTACGCACAAGGCAAGAACAATTTTTTTATGGTTAATAAGTGGAACACTATATTTGATGAATGTCTGATAAATTAGAGGTGAGCACCCTCACATTAACAATCTTCAATAATGAATTCTAATATAGAGAAAAAGAACAATCTAAACTTAATTGTGTGAACGACCATATGGTGATCATTATCTAATCGAACATTCACACCCTCTACCATAAATAGAGTCCTAAATAACCGTACATTTTATATGGGGTTATCCAGACAATTATCTAGCTCTTAATAGTAATTGTAATCTCAAGATCCTATGAACGAAATTTATTATTTTTATGTCAGAAAATGTAGATTCGGCCCTAATTAGAAAACGTAATTGATGTGTACCCCCGACTTGTTATGGGTACCATCGCTCAGACACAAGACCAGATTCTCAGACCTCAAGGATCGGCCCTGCTTCCGTGTTCTTCCGTGGTGGTATTCTTCTAATCTGGTACAACTAACAGTCCAATTATAGAAGGTTGGTTCCTTAGAGCGATGCTGGTCTTACGCTACTAGAAGAGCAAGGAGATGCGACAACAATTTTTGTAGCTCCTCTCGTCGCGGCTGCTCATGTATCACATGGATGTAGTGGTATTGGTGACTTCGTTGTTCCCACTGTTACCGATATGGTTGGATCCGATCTTTCCCACAGGAGAGTTATGGGTCAGGGGGTTGGGTCAATGTTACTAATATAGCCACCTCTTTATCCACAAGTCATGTCTCTAAGAACCAAAAAGTCTTGGAAGGGAAGGAGTTTGGTGTTAACCCTTACGTCGTGCTACCGAATTGAGACTGTCCGGTCTACATAGCTAACGTCCCAACGTCGACTACCACCGATCGGTTGAGGACTCCTTTCTCTTGGGTGGGTGACATTGCTATAGTAGACGCCGGGAAAAAGCTAGCTTCCGAAGGAACTCGGATCGCTTATGTCTACTACAAGAATTCAAATGACCACACCCTCGCGGTTACTACTTTAAGTGGTTTCCTGTTTAAATAACACAAGATCCGGGTGGAATTGGGTAAAATATCCAAAGGTCATAACACCTTGACTACTTGGACCTTTCTCCTACTCTTGTGGATGTGTCCACTATTGGGGCCCCGCAATGGTTGACTCAGGCTCCCTCTCCGCCTAGAGCGGACGAGCATTCTAGGTGTTCTCTCTCTTTTTCCTCTGGCTTAGAAACGTTGTCACCCTTCAGTGTGATAGGGGTGACTAACACCTCGGCTATAGTGCACTTCCTCATTATTGGTCTTCAGCTAGCAGTGATTGCGGGGGTGGAACTTGTTGAGTTGGGATCGAGGGCCTTTTTTCTGTTATGTACGTACCGTAATGTTTAGGTGTCTTTAGCGGTTGACGACTGAAATGCTCTTCATCCTTAGTTCTTCTCCTTGACTGATTGTATTGACCGAGTACTGTTTGGGGAGCGCTTCCTTTCTGTCAACCTAATCAGCCTTCCTGTTGTGTTTTGGAGCATTGGCTCCATTTCTAAGATTGTTGGGATGTTTGGTCGGCTCGTTTCCATTCACATGTGCTCCATCTTGTCAGCCCAATCGTCTAGGGCTTTAGCTCTAGTCAACCTCTTGGATATGTTAATGGACAAGCGGGTGGTTGAGACTCAATGCCATGGCTTTCATACAATTGTGCTTCTTGAGAAGGTATCTGCTAACTCCATTCCTTTACTCCCCCAAGGTAGGCTGGATGTTGGCATTTACTTATTTGTCGACAAAGGGATTCCTTCTGCCCATTTCTCACGTTCAGGCTCTCACTTGCTTATCCTTAGCGGTACAATGCCCCCTATTACTATGACCGACTATTCTTCTCCTCAACCTACTAGGGCTTCGCCAATTGGTCCAGGGGTTTGTCGTCTGTCATTGGGTCTTCGGGTTCGATGGGCAACAAGTCGGATAGGGTGGAGGAAGACTCTGATGACTTGACATCTTCTTTGGACATGTACATTGGCCTCAATAGTGTCCACGCAGGCTTGCGGATCATTCTTCGTAGCTTCTTTAGGCTGATTTTACTATCACCCTCATCATATCGAGAGTTCCCTCGGGGCGTTCCTCGCCATAACCTCTCCAATCTATTGTCCCTCTCTCTGATTAATCTTCGACGCCGCTCCAGATTGACGTTGGTGTTGCCCTCCCTAAACCGGATGCCTTCTTAAGGTTTTGCTCGTCGTTGATGATGGTCGCATAGGGAAGAGTATTATCCACACTGTGGCGAGATTTACATAAAGCTTGGTGGTCCGCTATAGAGGTCGGCTGAGGAGGGCTTCAGGAAAATTGAAGCGACTTTGAGTCTTTATTGTAGTAACGAGGTTTCTAACTCTGTTGGGGTCACCTGATTGTAATTCTCTTTTTAATGCTTTTGCTGTTTGTGCTTTTTTTATAGAAAAAATTGTAGTTGTATTAATTATCCAAGAAGTAGTACAAACGAAGTGCCTCGGGGAAAAGATCCTCTGACTACTGAAGAACAGACATAGAACGAAGTAGAAAGCTTTGTTCACAGTTCTCTTAACAAATTCGAGAGTTAGTCTCTCTTTTTGAAGAAGCTTAAACAAATTTAAGCTAAAAAATCAATAAAATCCAACAGGTTCAAACTACCAAGAACCGCTCAAAGTTGGGTCTAAACGCTGCTTGATCCCTGTTTTCCAAAGACTCTTTTCGTCGTGTGAGCCACCGAACTTGAACTTGACAATCTGTAGGGGAGAATAGGTATGATTCAGGGATCCCTCCTAGTAAAAATCCCCGAATCCTTGCTTACTCATTGGGTTTGGCAATGCTGCATAGCAGTCCTCGCCTGATTCGTCTGATTCTTCCCGACTATATCGTCGGTCGTGTTCCCGCTCGAGACGTGGGAGGCTAACACGGAGGATGCGAGCATCACCGCATCAGGGAGTCGCGGGTCGTCGCCGATGCACCATCCTTTCAATAAATAAATGTCGGATCGTGGCTGCACAGAGGAGAACACCATTGCAACAGAGAGTCGCGGTTCATCGTCGATACGCCATCCTTTCGATACAAATCCGATGAATTTTGGATGCGCAGAGTAGAGCACTACCCGAAATAGAGAGCAGAGAAGACTCACGATCAATCTTGTTGTGATTGGAGACGCACACGATCACGATTCCGTAATAACAATCACGGTGGATAGGGTTGAGGTTTCTTAACTTCGAGTACTTGTTGCTGTTTGTGTTTTAGTCCATATACGTTTTTACTTCATTCGTAGTATTTCTTTCTTTCTAATTTAAAAGAAAGCTACAAAAGAGAACTGAATATTGGGCGGTGGATGATTTTGGAGGCCCAGCTGTTTTCTTTTTAATTTATTAATAATTAATTTTCCTTATTCAGATAAGGTTGAATTGGAACAGTGATTTCATTGATTAAATAATGAAAAATCACTGTATGTTTCTCATCCGCACTGTTAACTCGTCATACTTGAATCATTTAAAACATTTTCCATCTGCAATTAGGCTACTCTCTTCATATTTTGAAGGGGGAAATATTTACGAAAAAATGAAAAGAAAACACACATTTGATTTGATTGAATTTTTGTCATAGGTACCGACATGAGGTTGAATTTGACAGAAAAAGATTTAATACCATTACAAGCACGTTTCTATCATTAATCAGCTTTATCGGCATGGATTCAGAGAAGCTTCAAGCTTCGATCAAAAAGGACACTGAAAATGTCCATCTTGTCCTTATTGAGGGCCAATCCAATTTCCAAGCCTCCTCCTTCCTCTATACACTCGGCCACCGAGATAGCTCCGGACACGTCAATGTGCACTGCTTGGCTCTTCCTCGGCTTCCCCCACCCAAAATCCGTCTGGTACACTCCTAAGCTCGCCGCTCCGGCAACGGTCACCAGGTTTCCTGATTCCGATTTTTCCTTGAAATTGGACATCCATGTCTCAGCCCCTCTCAACGCTCCTCTATCCAAATCTCTTACCGTTTCTCCGATTGCTTTGGCGGCGAAAAATACTCCATTTTCCCCACATACGTCGCTCCTCTTAATCGACGCGAAACAGATTGCTAAGCAGTTCCCGAAATATGTGGCCGGGATTGGATACTCGACGCCGCTCCGGTTCCGGCAATCCGCCGAGAAACACAAGTGGTAAGCTTCGTCTCCATTTGGTATTAGCTGGTCTTCTTTAGCACTCAGTTTTTGTTGTGATCGGATCAGATTGACCCATGTAAATGCGACTGTCACAACGAACGATGATGCACGCAACGTTGATGCTTCTTCTTTGTCCTTACATTGGGCCGAGACCCAGCGCTTCAGTTTCTCAATGTGGGCTTGGCCCATGACGAATGTGGCTCTGACCATATTTTCAAGTTGAGGAAGATTGTGGCCTGTGTCGTCCTTGATGTTGGAGCTCATAGCCCACCAATCTTTCAAGAAATGGGCTCAAGCCTGCTCTGGTCAACGATGGCATCTCTGTCGTGAGACGGCGGCGACTCCAACAACGGTTCGACGGAAGTCAACTCTTGACCTGTGGTAAACGTAGATCTGCAAAAGAACGACCACGATTTCACGAAGTGGTGGAACGCCCTCCCATCTGCCGCCACGTGGTTAAACGTGGCTCCGAGTGCGAAGCCGGAGTTGGGAAACACGGTGACCTGGATAGCCATAAGAGGAAACGCGCGCGTGCCGCCGCTGTCAGAGGAAGCACGCGGTAATTCTGGGACGAAATAGCGACACTCGGTGGCGTCTCGAGGGTCGTTGGAAAGGAGGGTGTCGAAATCTGCATCGGACTCGGCGACGGTGAAGGAGACGGAAGCGCCGGGGGAGTAGAGGAGGTGGGGTTTGAGGGGCGGAGGAGGGCAGACGAGGTCGGCGGCGAAGGGGAAGAAGGGGCGGAGGGCGGGGGAGAGGGAGTGCTTGAGTTTGGGTAGGACGGTGAGGGTGAAGTGGTGGGTTGGGTGAGGAAGCTCGAAGAAGAAGAGGCGCGTAGGGATGCAGAAGAGCCAAGGGAAGTCGAAGAAAGTGAGAGGTGAGACGGTCTGAGGAACTGAGTCTGGTGGTGGAGAGATTCGGCATCTCTCTATGATTTTAACGCTACTGCCACGTTCAGCCATCCTCTCAATTTTGTTTCTGGTTCTCTTTCTCTGGTTCTGCCTGTTTTGAGTAAAATTATGTAGATATTAAAACAATATCCAGTTACTCGTTATTCACATATTTTTGTCTTTTTGAAAGAAAAAAAAAATTGACATCAGATATGCTTTTGTTCATTGATCCGGATCTAATTATGATAGGGTCGTCATTCCAATCAAACCTGTATCCAAATTAAGAATAGGCTCCTTGGAGTGACCTTAATAAATCAGAAAAACATTCCCTCAGCAAGTAAACAGAAGAATTCAAGAAACAGGGCTTCATGTAAGAGAAACATCAGGTAAGCAGTTTGATTCCAGCTAAGTTGCCCAATTTTGTTGCAATTCTTAATTATATTTAGTTAAAATTGTAAATAGTTAATAGTGTTAGGAGATTTCATCCTTAGACCTATTATGACATAGATTTTGCTTGAACCAGCCAAACCACACAACTTTTATTCATTTCTAACAAAGAAAAACAAGACTTGTAGGGACAAACCTGCAGTAGCTATAAACAGGACTTACTGATTTGAGTGAAGAAAACCCGGGAGAGAATATTGACACATGCATATTTGGAAATTGTATTTAAGCGAGGTAGAATTACAATTGGGAGTAAAAAAAACAGTCTAGCTGCTTCCAAGTTGAGAAAACAAAAATATAAACTCAGAAAGGAAAAGGATTTAGCTGCATCACCATACCCTAATCCACAAGTTTGATGAGAGGTCGTCTAAGCTATGGAGGTTCCAACTCTATCATATCATGTAAAAAAGGCAATCACGGAGATTGGAGCTGCAATCTATTGCCCTACATACAGGTTATCTCCCATACATTTTGTGACGGTTTCATTAGCCTTCTGTGAGTCTGACCTTTCTTGTATCTTCTTCTTCTCCCTGAAAACCAGACAAGGTAGAGGGATGTACGATTAAACACATTTGAGAAAATTAAAACATTTCCCCTCAGTTCTAGTATTTGTATTCTCAACCATTCTTACTTGGGTAATTGGGTTAATGGATTGTTAATACAAAAGCATTTGAACTTTAACAAAAGAAGAATTTACCTATCCACATATTCCCTTAGAAGCTCCTTTGCTTGAACCAACTTGGAAAGCAGGTTGCGGTATACATCAAGGTCCCGATCCACACTTTTCTTGTTAACGTTCAACGCTGCACAAAGCTGTTGGAGAGTGAACCGAGACCAAATGTCAACTTTGAATCACAATACCATTTCTGTCCAATAAATATGACATTCTTGGCATATTTGACCACAAGAACTCTTATTTCTTTGACAAAGAGAAAACTGGTAACAAAAATGATGTACAAGTTTGCTAACGAATACTTAGGAAAAGCAAATGAATGAAACATATCTAGCATAACATGCTACTAAAAGCAACTGCTCCTCCACTTGAGGTTACAAGGAATTTTATCTACTATAGAATCGTAATTTGCCTAGCCTACTCAAGAACTAATTCTCAAACTGCCAAGCCTACTCAAGAACTAATCCTCAAACCGCCTAGCCTACTCAAGAACTAACTCCCAAACCACAGATTTCCAACAAAAGTGTCAGTCAAACCAAGCATTCAATATGGTGTATGTACGTGAAGCCAATGAAAATCACTGCACAAGATAACATTCATATATCCACTTGAGCGAACATACTTGCTATATATCGTAACATAGTAAGATTGAAAACCCAACCTTTTCTAGTACTGTGGGCTCGGATGCATTAGCCAATTCAAGAAGGCGAAACAAGCCAATAGCAAACAATCGGCTATAGCTGAAATTGCAACTCCCAGCTCTTTCTGCAATGTCCTTCATTATCCCCTCAACTTCTCCCTCTTTGGACGAAAACTCAACTAGTGAGCTGGAAGTCTGAGACCTGGCCCACTCTTCCAGCTTTTGTGCATCAGTTCTGTATAGGATTGCATATCCAACTATTCAATCTGAGATAAAGAACCCTTCTAACACAATTGATAAAGTTCAAGAAGGGAACACAAGTTCCATGAAGTAAATAACGTACTCCCTATGTAGCAAACCATGCCGATTGATAATTTCTCACCAATGTAAAGTCTTCTGAAGTAAATAAAATATCTTTGATTATAATATCTATCAAATTTTATTCTAAACTTTGATTATTCATGCTTTCAAGATCTTAAAATTAACATTGACCCCTTAGAGATATTTAACTACTATCTGTGGTATTTAATTCAAGTCAATCGCACACAAACTACATTGTTTAAGTCCAAACATTTTATAACAGTATTCACCGACTATTACTAAAAATTTCAATTAGCAAATCAGGTTTTCTGAAAAAAAGAGAGAATAAATTCAGTGGACAGACCTATATTGCTCTGGGTCCTCCTGCAATGCTTTTATGTATGCTTGGAAGATGGCTTCTCGATCCTCATCACTTGGGTATCCATCCATGAGTTGATCATATACAGTAACAAAACCAAGGGCAAACACAGGGTCGTAACGGTATGTCCTCCTGTACTTCATCAGATGCTGCTGAACAATCAGTTCTTGCAATACTGTGTTGTAAATACTTGGAATTGGTCGCTTATATGCCTTAAGAAAATTAGATTTTGTCTCTGCTACTGTAGGTGGAAGTGCATCTGCATATCACGTAACAAATAAATCACGCAAAGAATGAACATTGGGGTGTCTCTACAAACCTCCACAACTTATAAAGGAATTCCAATAAGAGGGGGAACTCCACTCTGCCTTTTCAGTTAATATACTTCTGTTAACTTTAACAACTGAGTACAGTAAAGATATACTCGTGGAGATCTTATCAACCTCATGTTCCTCCGTTCAACGTCTCATTTAGTCCAATAGTTTCGGTAGCCATGCTTACCTTGATATGCAACAAACACAATCCCGTAATGACAAAAACAGTCAAACCTCCACCCAACTTAAGAAAAGCTATATGAAATGGCACATATAGTGTGAAAAGAATTTCTATAAAAAAAAAAACAGCAAATGCGAGCTTGAAGTTGCAACTTGAAGAACAATGGACAATCATTTACCATTTTGACACAGATTTTATTTCATAAAAGGTAAACAGATAGGCTTGAAACACCTCAATTAGCCATCATATGAAAATCATTCATACATATGCCTAATATTTCAGCAATCACTCAGACTAGCTTGCTAAAATGAAATCAATTCCAATAAAAGGTTTATGCAGAAACACAACACAGTTCCATTTGAGTAATTTAGAGATTCTATATTACAAATTCAAGATCGTTGTCCATTAACTCTCTTACACATGCAACGATAAAAACCACAATATCACAAATTCTCAAGTTGAAAGACATGTATCTACAAAATATGGCAGCCTCTCACTGTCCCTTGTATAGATTCATCAGGTTAATTTTACACTTAGCTTGTCCCTCAAAGTTTAATATTATGAAACAAAAAATTGATCACTGGTTAGATGGCAATAAATTCAATGCAGTAAGAAATGAAAAGTTAAATTAGTGGTTAATTGACAAGACAGATTACACTACCTCACTCACCAAATGCGAGTAATAAAACATCAATTAAGCAAATTCCTGATACATTTTCTCAGCATCCAAGCCGAAATCAGTGAAAATAAGCTCATTGTCATTGAAATTGAGAGAAGCTCACCGGTCGAAGCAGACATGCATCGGATAACCATGCGGGAACCCAAATTCGTGGCCCGAACATTCAATGAGTAGCTCAGAGAACTCGTACGGAAGCGAAAACTCTCTGCATTAGGAGCGAGGCCGCGAGCTGATGAAACGGAGACCTTTCTCTCGGCTGGCTGAGGGACGACGGCCGAGAAAGAGAGAGACGAAACAGCTGCCATTTGTAGAGGCGAGAGAGAAGGAAGAGAGAAAAGTGAGTTCGAGATCGAGTCGAGGTTATGAAGCTTGTGGGGAAATTAGAGTCATGGTTTTGGGGAAGAAAGGGGAAAATTGAGTTGAAGGGTTGCGTTTGGGTTTATTTTCTCGGGAAAATGAGAGAAAGTGAGAGGGACAGAGAGGCAAGCTTATCCGGTGTATCATTAAAACGAAAGAAATGGGATGGTTTAGTGATGGAGGCGATAGGATGTGTCCACGTGGAGTGTTGGTGGTTGATTTTGTTTTAGGACTTGCTTGCTTCTGTCTTCTCTTTTTCTTTCTTCAAAGGAATAAACTACTTTGTGTGGTTCAAAACAGACCATGTTAATGGGTCTTGTCTTCTTGGTGGTTTCATCTTATGGTTCTCGTTACATTGTTTTATTATTTTTGTTTTCAACTTCGAACTACAGAAGAAATAAGTGGACTATTATTAGGTACGTAGTAGGAAGAAGAAAAGTAAAACGAAAAAACTATCGCATGTCGACCAGGTTCCTTTCTCTAGTATGAACGTCTTCTCATATTCTACTTTATGCCCTTCTTATTAAAACTCCCTGCCTTCCTTTTTACTCTCTTCCTTACTAACGAAAGGTCCGAGACCGTTCCCTCTGAATCCACATTGGACTGTGTCGACAGTAGCTAAACAAACCCCCCTTCCCGAGAGAGAGAAGAAGATGAAATAGAGTCCGACAATAGAGACTTACCTTCGAAATTTTCATCTGGAACCTTGTCCCCTATCAGAGACTTGAGACGGGAACTCATCTTGAGACCCCGAATGTGTTGATTTTCTCGAGCTAGAAACAGTCGTGCTCTCCTCCACAGGGGGTATCGCCACCGGAACTTGAGTTGGGTTTACAAGGATGAGAATACCGGGAACTTCTTTCCCTCAAGTTCTACATGGACCTTGGAAATACTTGGATGATTAGGATCAATTTGTACTAAAACGAAAGCCTCCTCCAAATTAAAGCTCGTGCAGGAATTGAGATGCACCAAAACCACATTTCAGGCCATACTTTTTACAATCTCTATATTATCCCTACTCCAATCCATATGGGTAAACCTTGTACCCTGAACCACTTGAAAACTCCTCCCTGCAGTAAGAGCTGCTCTTTCCCCTGCCTCATGGTCGCCCACTTCGAAAGCCAGCTCCACCTACTCTCAATTATCCTTTCCGCGAAAACCCTATCTAAGCAGGAGGCCGCCACCACTCTATTCCCTAAAGCTCAAACATATAGAACATATACCTCTTGTGGCCAATCTTCTCCTGAATCATCGTCGAGCTAAAGTTCTGGTGAGTGACCCCAAGCCATCAAGCATTCGCTACAGATTCCAACATGGGGTTTGCCACAATCTCAATTGGTCTTACCTCAACTACACCAACAACGGATTTTCCCTCTCTTTTCCTTGTAGGTTGATCTCTTTTCCTTTTAAGTTGATCTCTGATCTCTCAAGGGAACCAAACAACAAGAGGTCTGAGACAAGCCTCAACCTCGAACAACTAGGTTACAAACACGAGCGTACCAAGTATAACACCTGTAAGAACTGTTCCCGGGCGTGCCGGGTCGGTACC
>JAYMTN010000563.1:0-15921 GCA_036897425.1 Erodium trifolium | reverse complement strand
TCCTAGACTCAAGCCCAAGCGAGTAAACTCTCATGTACTCACATACGTAGTGTCACTCACTCCGATAAGTTTATCTTACCACAACCAGGATGAATGGTTGTCAACATAGACGGGCTACTTTCCAAGACATCGATCAAACTGCTTGGGGTTTCATCGCCAGATCATCCTTGGGATCTGTTCTGGCAGTTGGAAATGGAGTATTGCCGGGAGTCTGGGAGGCACCCACGATAGAGGTCCGAGCCATTGCCACATGTTCGTAGTTTTCCAGGGTCCACGGTTGGATTAGGGTGATAGTTCGGTCGGACGCCCAAGTAGTGGTCCACATGGTCAACTTAAGGACACATATCCTCTCCCCACTCAGTGCTCTCACGCAAGATATTCGGGTTATACTCGCTCATGTAGAGGATTATTTCCTCGATTTTGTTAAAAGGTCAGCGAATACGCCCTCTTACTGGCACACCATGGAAGCATTCATCCCATGTCCTAACGTGGTCAGGTAACCCCTTACTTAAGGTACTTTCTTGTAATTTTCGCTCTGAGTAATAAAGGTTAACATCTTACGTTAAAAACAAGTTTGTACAAATAAATAGTGAAGCACATTACTAATTTAGTCATAAAGCCTTGAAGTTACATGCAAAAATAAATATCAATTTGCATTTGATGCAAAGTTATGAGACTAGCTGACTTTTTTTTCTTCTAATCAGAACATAAATGATACATTAAAAAGTGGTGTGGGTTTCAGGAAGGAAACCATAAATTACAAAACCAACAGTAAGGCCCAAAAAGGTCTAGAAGACCAGGAAAAAAAGACACACCGCTAAGGAAGGGAGAGACATCTCGAACTGAGAGAGGGAGAAACAAGAAAGAAGAAGAACTCAAATAGGCTGAGAGAGACCAACCGGTGGCGATACTATCCGGGAACTAGGAGACGGAGCACGCCCTTCCGTCTGAATCAACGTAAACGCCCCAAACTGAATTCTCCAAAAAATGATAGTCAAATCAGAGACCGGAGCTCCCTGAAAAACCTTAACGTTCCGAACTATCCAAATGATCTATAAATAACTATAGAAACTAGAAAACAAACCTATCTTAACGTCAAAGTAGCTCCAATGGAAGTAGATGTCATCTTTGATGAGAATCAATAAGTTAGTTAGATCTTGTTTTGATCGGAATGAATGAGTTTAATCTTTAAGTGAATCTCCCCGGACTCCACCTCACAAAGTCTCAACCAAACATCTTGCACAAGCTCGCCATTGAGAGAAACAATGGAGCTCTCCCGGACAAGGCAGTTATCAGAATCAGGGACTAATTTCCTCAGTGTTGTCTCAGCAGAAGAAGAAACATGTATGATCTGGCTGAGTCGGGCGGTGGAGACTATGGGTTGAAGGTTGAGGTGGGCACGTCCCATCTTGTCGTCGGCCTTGAAATGGTCTTTGTCAAACACTTCCTAGTACAAGGAACATTACATGTATCAGTGATCATAACAAGTTTGGTCTGAATTGAACAATTAATTAGGCTTACCAAATTCAAAACTCCTACAGGTTGTGAAAGAGAGAAAGTGAACTCTTCATTCCAGACAGGATTGAGGCAACTGTTGATAACCTTGGTCTTGGCCACCTGTATGTGTACAGATTGAGCAATAATAATAGGCAAAATTGGGATATGGGATCTAAATTAATAATCCAGAGAAGAAGTTACTTACTTGGTTGCCCAACTTGAGTACAACATAAGGATCACTAGTCTTGAAATCTCTGATAGCAAGCCTTCTTCCTTGGACGACAACTACTTTGAGCAACCCCGCAGACTCCTCCATCACAAGTCTACATAGTCATATTTGTGAATTGAATCAGTCACAAAACATAAAGCAGATCCAGCATTAGGGGTAAATGGGTTTGGTTCCAAGAGATGAATTTGTAACATGAACTAAAGGTGAAATCAAAAAGATCCAAGTACAAGGATAGACATCTAGCAGAAGAAGAAAACAAGTCTTTGTAGGAAAGAAAGGAGTGAAAGTGGCTGAAAAAGAGAAGGAGCTGGCAATCAATTCAAGTTAGGTTATACAGACAACCAACCTGTTGTTATTGCAGAAAAAAGATGGATTCGAACTAAAACACAACAAATTTAGATCTCGCTACGATGGTGGTGATGATGATATAAAAACATTTGGGACTTGGTTGATGATATAAGTAGAAGATGGGGTGGTCAAGGTTTCAGACCTGACCAGGTCAGACCGCGTCCATGTTAAAGTTCATGTGCATGCCCATTGCCCATTGCCCACCACCATTAACTAATTAAATAACCACTGACTTTGGCATCCAAGGAAGAATTTATGTCTTGTACACTTGACTTACTCCTACTACTCTTTTTTTATACCTTTCTCCTTTTTACTTTTCAAATCCTATTTTGGATGTTTCAAAAGATTATTTTCATTTTCATTTTAGAGAATTAAATCATAAAATTCGGGAGGAATCGCAAAAACCCGTCATAAAAGACAGAATTGTGAATAAAACTACTCAGTGGATTCTTTTGTCACAGAATAAAAACACTTATAAGTTATAACAGTAAGAGTCACCTGTAAACAATAAAACAATTTGTGAATGTTAAGTCAGACTTGTACTATAAATAAAGGCTACGCATAATCATTCCCGGAACCACTTGAGTAGGCAGACACAGGGTATATAGACAAAGAGATACTCAATTTAAGATGAT
The DNA here is from genome assembly GCA_036897425.1 of Erodium trifolium. Lineage (NCBI taxonomy): Eukaryota > Viridiplantae > Streptophyta > Magnoliopsida > Geraniales > Geraniaceae > Erodium > Erodium trifolium. The sequence continues at coordinate 13,212 of JAYMTN010000563.1, read as the reverse complement.
CAGATACATTTTTTCAAGTTTTATTTACAACCAGTACTGGAAGTACAAAAGTTTAGCCGTTTAGGTGGAAAGACAAAGGCTGTCAATGTCTCATGCGGTAAGGAGCCGAACTGAACATCGCAATCACAAATCCATGACTTTGGACCATTTTCTATAAAATTATTCTACTAAGTCTAAAACACTAAACAGCATATCAATTCTCCAACCTCCAATGCCACTTATCTAAGAATTTTTAGTCAATACAGACAAAGAAATAGGAACAAAACCAATAAAGAAAGTAGAAACAAGTAACAACCATTGGTGTCTTAGGACCCCAAACTCAGTTCTTTTACCATAAAACTGACTCTTAAGTATGACTGTACATGCAGCCCATCAATTTAGATACATTGTGACTTCACCCCTGCATGCTATCCCTACCATCTACCCCTCATTTGTACTTGTACTCCTTGTTACAATCCAAGGTTTTCACCTATCATGAGTAACCTCTACTCCCTTTTCCATACACTACACATGTCCACAGCTCAACTACTAGGTATGTGTAATAATAGCTTGTCTGCGTAGTTAATAGCTACAATTATCTCTTTCACCTGGGACCAAGCAATCTCGCTACACCACAGCAGCCTTGTGAATTCTCCAGAAACGTTGGTGTGTATGCTGATCACATTCCTGCCTCTCAGCACTTTGAACTTGACTTCCCTACTCGATTCTTCCAGACGCTCTGCATTTCAAAAGTCAAATTAGAATCTAAAATAGCATTGTTAAATTCAGGGACAAAAAGAAAAGGTATAGGATTACAAGAGGTTCATCGTCAGAACTTTCAGCATCCTGAGCATGATTTTCTTGATTCTCTTCACAATCAGCGTTTTCCTCTTCACTAGATTCATCTGCCTTTTCTTCTTCACAGTTTTCAGCAACAGTTCTTATTTTGTCAATATCTTTTTCTTCACCGTCTGACTTCTCTTCATTAGATTCCTCTGTATAATTCCATTTAGAACCTAAATCTTCAGATTGTTTTCCTTTGGAAACTGATTTCACTTCCTCGTCAGATTGCTCCTCATCTGTCACATTTTCATCCACTATTTCAGTGCGATCCCCTTCAAAATCACCTGGTAAAGAAATTTAAAGAACCAAGAGAAATATAAATACTAACAAAGTCCACATGAATTATATTTTGTAGGAGCACTCAACTTCATGGACTGGTATGGCTCAGGTATCATAAAAGGAATACCTCAGCTTTAAACTACACTAGACAATCCTACAAATAAGCATATGTGTGAAAAGTGACATCTTGACACCTAAATTACCTGAACACATGATCCAAATATATGAAGAGTGTCATTATCAGTGGGATATGATAGTTCACCACATGCGGCAGCACATAAAGTATCACTATGAAACTCTTGACTTTCTACCATTAACTGGTAAACTGAACAGAGCTATGGTGGATTCTATTACAATGTGGGTTTGTCGATGTATAAGGGAGATTGGTCTGGGTACTCCAGAAGCTAGGAACTAGCCATCTATGCTGCCTCAAACCCAGCATTTCATGAGATGACAAATATGTCGAGGTGGATCGTCACTCTATTCATTGAAAAATTCGACAAAAACTGATCTATAACAAGTCAAGCAATAATTGGAGCAACTGGCTGAGGTCCTGGCTAAAGCAATAGTAGTTTCTGACTTAAGTTCATTTATTACAAAACTGGCATGGTTGACAGGTTGCTCCATGTTGAGAGACGAATATTATGGGTTATGAGGATTCAATTCTAAATGAGTGAGTTTTACTCTTAATACTCTCTCATTGTATGTATAAAGAGGAAGGCCTAACCTAATCGGATTAAGACTTCATAAATCTTATCTTCTCTCTTGTACTTAATCTTTCCCTTTTATAATAATAAGAACAAAAGAAAGCCTTCTGAGTTATGAATAAACTAAACTTTTCTCCTTTGCTAAAACTACACTTACATTAACTTACCGGAGTTCATAGAATCGACCTTGGACATCCAAGTAGGTTCAGGGTTTGATACATCAGAATTCTCTTTACTGTCTGTCTCGGGTAATTTACTTTCCGGCACTTCTTTGTGTCTACGCTTCAGATTTTTCTTTGGAGTTCTTTCCCCTTTAACTCTAGAAAAGAAAAATTAATTATCATTTTACAGCTCCTAGTTAGAAAGAGTGAAGACGCGAAGACAATAAGTGCAAAACTTTACTCACTGTTTTGATGATCCTTTATTCTGCTGTGAACTGTGGGAAATCTTACTTTTCTGCGCAGCCCCAGGTGAACTGCAAAAATTAACCAAAGGAATGAGAAGATGAACTTCATAAACTTACCTCTTGCCAAACAATAGTTCGCTAAAAGAAATTATAATAGCATATAATTAAGAGTGGGCCATATATAACCAAAACTATGACCAAGTATGTAAGACTTACGCTTTGGTAGGAGGGGGATCTTCAGATAATTTGAACTTCTGCAGATGTTTTTATGAAGTGTTAGAATTGTGACCAAGTTATTCCTCAATACTTCACAGTAAGCATAAAGTAGATTTGATTTAGCTACAAGACAGAATGGTAAGGAAAAGAATGACAATAATATACCTTTCCTGACTTGCGGCTACTATTAATTAGCTCCCACCGCTCCTTATCCAAGCGCAGTACTTCAACATCTCCATCTTTATATAACACCTAAAACAGAATCAGGTGAGTAGGTTTTGCATCAGAAACTTTCAGAGATGGCGAGTAGGTGATAGAAGTCAAAAGGCTCACAGAAGAATGGCTTACCACATGTTTTCTTTTTATGGGATCATAGGACTTAACAGTGCCTTCGTAAAATCTGTTGAATGTAACAAGCAGCAGCAGCAAGACAACAAGTTAGAATCCTTGACTACAATATTACCTTTCTCTTTTACTTCAAATTAATAACGAACATAAAGAAAACAAAAGGAAGCCTTCTGAGGCAGTGGATAACTTCCCAAAACCGAGTAATGGATTACATTATGCTCCATTTGCATGAACAAAGTTTTACTGAGTTGGTTATTTTCCAACTTTCAATTGGCATTGGAAAACTTCCCCCACAGAACAACGGATTTCATTTTCTAAAGATTGTGTGCACAACCTAGAGCCAAGAACTTGGAAGACATAAACCTTGGAGAATATTTTCTATGAAACAAAAGGAGCTAGGAATTTTGTTGTTATAATCTTTGCTATTTATTCAAATAAATGGTTGTTTTCATATTATCCCATCTCTAAAGATTACTCACTTCTTGTCCATTGGCCACCAAATTTTTATCCGGCAACCAATCAAGTCTGACAAGTCTTCACCATCCTTGAATGAGCACTGATACAAAAAAAAATATACACCATAGATTATATTAGTGGTAACAAAATGTAAAACGAATAGTTACTTATACATAATGGGAAGGCCATCATTTACTCAGGTAAAGCAGACCAAAACAACCTATTCCCTGCACCCATTGCACTAGTTCAGAGCATGCAATGCTATCCAGTATGTTTCCCTCATAACATGTGACCTCAATGTCACAAGATAACAACCTAGCCATGGTTACAAGGCTCGCCCTCAGATACACTCACAAAAAATAATAACTGAAAATGGAAGAATGAGAAACCAACCTTTACTAAACTCACAATGCTTCTTTTCCGCTTCTTGCCAGATCCCAATGGGGACCTGGAACTGCTATTAGTGTTGATCTTATCCGATTCCATTAGCACATTTGACTTCTGCAAGAGACATCAGATTAATTACAAAATGGAGCATTAAACAGTACAGCACAGTACAAAAGTACATGATACTGGCCAGTTGAAATCAGACAAGCTCACCTTTGAGTCATGATCACCAGCATCTTCAATTGTTCGTGATTGGCAGCTATGATGTTTTTCATTTTGCTTGCCTTTGCGTTTTGATGAAGTACTTTTTGGGACTGATAATACCAAGTCCGAGTTCATGCTTCCAAAGATATCATCCTCTGCACTTATATCCTGTTCTTGAGATTGAAAAGAGGAAGCTTCTGTTTGTTGTAAATCATCCTTTGTTGCTGTACTAGGAGACTTAGAAGTATTTTTTGGTAAGCTGAGAGCAGACAACAATCTCTGCTGTTTAGGAACTGGAGCATTTGCAACATCACTACCTTTTCTTTTTTTATGCTTCTGATTTTTCTTTGATTTTTCACTTGGAGAATGCTCGTGCCCATTGATCTGTTCAGATTTGCTGGATTTCTCACAATCATCAAAGCTAATTTCTCTTGCCGTTTTCAAGATACCCACATCATTGTCCGCATTTTTACTTTTACCTGGCAAAGATTTACCCTTCAGCCCCATTCTAGCTTTAGGTCCCTGGGATTTCAAATGTTTGAGTATTTTTCTTAAAGGTATTTCATTATCACTGTCCTCTAGAATGTCATGATTGGCAGCCTCTGACTGAACCTGATGCAAATACAAAGACAAGTAAAATATGTCAGCAAAAGATGAAAGAAGTGCCAAAATAAAATGTTGTTGTAAGTAGTACTGAGCGGCAGAACATACAAGGCCATTAGAACCAAACTTCAGTGACTCAAAGTGGGTCAACACACTCTCATCAGCGAGCCACGTGTGCGCCTCACTAGCAAGTTTCCCTTCATCTACACTTTGCCTGTCACTGATTGTTTGCCCTTCTATAATTGTTTGCCCCTCACTGGCTGCTTGCACTTCATTGGGTGTTTGCCCTTCAATGGCCATTTTCCCTTCACCAGCTGTTTTCCCTTCAATGGCTATCATTTCTTCAGTAGCCTATCAAGCAATGCAATATTGTCAACTTGAATGTTATATTTTTAAAGTACTAATAGTGTTGAAGAGCCGAAATGTTTTTGTATGGCAGAACATTAAACTGTAAAACAATGCAACCAAACTTCAGCTGAACAAAACTTGCCTTAGAATCATTCCCTTCTTTACTCCCAAGCGATTTATACAGAACCGCAGGCAAAGAGATCAAGGTGTTCATCTCCTGCAAATTATCTTCCTTTTGAGCTAAGCGCTTGATGATTGACAGGCCAAGATCACAAACAGCATACGAATTCTGAAATATCATATAACCAAAGATTTACCTTTCACCTTTTTAGTTATGGGATACTTTGTAACATTAGTTTTGAGCAAATAAATAAGTGACATATTCATCTCCAAACCTTTGATTTTTCCGCATCTAGTACATCTTCTGAGCACTGTATACTCTTCAGGATTGAGACTATTGCGCAAATACACCTTTTCCCCTTGACGGTATCAGCTTCAAACTTTCCATCATCATCACATTGCAGTAGCATAGAAATGAACAAGTACAGTTGCCTACAAAACAGAAGGCATTTTAATACCTAAGAAAATGTTTCAATTAAAGCAGTGTTACGATTGCATACTATTTTGGGAGTTGTGCACTATCTGAAATCTACACAGGAGAACATGGAATTTGGTGTTTATATATAAGAAACATATTTACCAATGTGTTACTAACATGTAGAAGAACTCTTGAGTATTGAATCAATTAAAATATATACCTAATTGTCTGTTTTAACAGAAGCCATAAAAACAATGTATTTCACTTTGATGCTTAAAAACTCATACAAAACCCATTCCATATATATCCCACCAAGTCAAGTTAATAACTTTCAGCAATGGGGATTAGGGAAGTTAGCAGCAAAGGGAAGGCACCAGCCTTTTCTACACATGATTACATCAAGCGCAGTCCAACCCAAGCTAATAAGTGGAAGCCTCAATATGCCTATCAAGTGGCCACTTAATCTACATTCTTCCGCTGTGGGACACAACTTCAACACTCCCTCTCATGTGCGGGCCTTGCACATGTTGTACACTAGGGTACCGGTACACAGTTGGGCACCTAAGGGATGTCCACACTCCAGGGCAGTATCACAGGCCCAACCAGCTCTGATACCATGTTAAAGCCCAATCCAACCAAAAAGCTCAAGCTAATGAATGGAGGCCTCAACATGCTTATCAAGTGGCAACTTAATCCACATTATTCCAATGTGGCACACAACTTCAACAGATAGAAGAGGAAAGCATCAATGAACCTCATAGTTGTCTCATATTACTTTAATTACATTCTGAAACCAAAACATATCCAAATATTGCATAGAAACAATACGTGATTATAAGTATACCTGTATATCAGTTCAAATTTTTTCACATCCTTGCATTCATCAACATTAGGACATGAATGATGAGCAATAGCATGGACCAGAAAGGGAAGAATATATTCAGGGTAAGCCATTGGGGTATTTGCATCAGTGTGCACAGAGAATTGACGTGCCCTTGGTTGAAGACAGATTTGAATAATGTCAGCCAAGTTATGTTTTTCCTGTCATTTCAAACATTATACAAGTTCCTATTAATAGACATATGACAAACTGAAGTTTCAGATATGCCGTCGATGAAGTGCTCAGAATTGCTTTCATGGTGATCAAAGCTAATAGGCGTACCTCTTCAAATTCTGTAGGACTCAACCTAGAGATATTAAGTACAAAGGCAGCAGCATATCTTGCATCTAACAATCGGTCCTTTATGTATTGGTGAACTTTGGTCAGGAACAATTTCCTAGCTTGAGGAAAACTAATCTACATGACCAAAAGGCATAAAAACAATCATTTTCATATACTTGTAAGAACTGAGAGAGAGACTGTCAGAGAAAACTCCACCTCTGATGTTCTTATGGTTAAGTGGAACATGTCAATAGGTATCTTGTGATTCCACTGCCTTTCCAGACGAAGAACTCCTTTTGCAGAAGCAAGCCTCAAATGGGCCTTGTCAACAGAGCTGTATGCAAAATAGCAAATGATCCATGTGAAAATCCAAGCAACATGATAGAATGATACTTAAATCAATTAAAAACAAGGGTCCTCGACATAATAAAGGTAAAAGTCAACCACCTCGACTCTACATCTTTGGAATATTCTCCAAAAGAAAGCATGTTTCTTAGGATTTCCAAAAGACTGTCAATCCGAGGACGAAGATGAGCATCTTTTACAGGCAAGTAGCTCTTAACCAATGTCTTGATCCCGTATATCTACATAAAAACAAAGTTATAACAAAATAAATTATCTATCAAGATATTACAACAAAATATTTAAAAATATATATTACAAGCTTATGCGGACCACATTTCCTGAATATATTAGCCAGCAATAGAATCATGACAAAACATCAATGATTCATTAAACAATTAATGGTAGAAAAATAAGCCTGGAAAAAGCAAGCTACCTTCAACGTGCAAATTTCACTCCTGTCCTCCCATGAAGCTTTTTTGTTACCTTCTAGTTTCTGAAAATGGGCATGAGAGTTTTAAAATAAAACCCAATGATTAAGACGACTCAAATATAATAGGCATGCAAGAGTTCAATAGATCTTCAAATACATACAACGCTGCAATTTAGGATTTTGCTTTTTATGAAGTCCTCAATTTCGCTCTCTCTAGTTTCATAAACTGCCATTGCAGTCTGAGCTATACATCCCAGAGACTGTAGTACAGCATGCAAATGTGTCTTCTCCTCCAGAGTATCAACAAGCTTCTGCAAATTCAGTAAAATATTAGCTCTGGCAAAATATCATCATAAGCTTAGAAATTGCCATGGCATACGATGACTCATGGAAAACAAATTCAGACCTTGTATAAAACAGATAGAGACTTGAGCCCATCATCCTTTGTTATTGCGGCTAAGGCATGTACAGCATATTTGGCTTGTTTACGACTACCTTCTAAGCATAGTGTCTCTAATATAAGATCTATCGAACTGTAAGCAAAATCATACAGCAACTATAAGCATATGTAGAAGAATGTGGAAACTGCGATCAAATGTTCACACTCTCAATAACTGCACCTGGATAACACAGCCAATTGTTCTCGTATGGTACCACCAGCTTTAGCTAGGACTTGCAAGACACCTTCTTTTATTATTTCATTGTCATCTTTGAGAAAATTAACAAGTTCTTCTTCTACCCCACTGAGTAGCAAGGGACTGAAGCTCGCAAGAACCTGAAGAACATTTCCAAGAGGTAAAAAAATGTAGCTTTAAAATTGTTGCCAAGGAAAAGGTCAGTCGAGTGCAAAGTTCTTAAACATAAGTTTCAGAGCATGATGAAGTGCAACTTTTGAAGCTTGCAGAATACACATGTTAAGGCAATGCAAACCGGATAAGTGTCTTCTTCCCATTCTAGATATGACAATAAAGGACAAAAAAAAGAGAGATAAGAAGTTATTACCACCAATATATTCATACAGGACATAATATATTGAGCATCGCCAGCAGATTTATGTACATCAACCTCCAGAAGAAGTTCTTTCACATGCTCCTTGTTGAAAAGCAAATAGGACGTCTTCACTGAGAGTATGCTTATAAAATCATAGAGTCGATGTTTTTCACCAAGTATCTTGAGCAAACCATCCTGCAAATAAGGATAAAGCATTACGAACTTACAGTAAACTTCATGCCGTAATATCCTAACTAGTTAGCCAATAAAAGGTAAAAGCACTGTGTTTGGAAAATGGAACTGTTGGTATAGACCATCAGTCACTTTAATTTGATATAGAAACACACTGAAACTAATCAAAATAAGACAACATACTGTTAGCCACAGATGTCAACTGGAGAGGATTAGAAGTTGAATATGGCAATCTCGCCTGTAATAACAGTTCATTACAGCCACGGGATAAAGAAAATTGAAGATAAAGTGGAAACTGACAAGTTGCCAGGGAAGTCACAGTGGCAAAAATAAGGTGCTGGTAGAGTTGACGTCTATAACAATAATCCCAACTCCCATCGGTAAATATCTAAGATGTTTAAGATGTTATGACAGACTGATAATGACAATGATCTACTCAGAGTATTGACAGAGATTTCAGCAGTGGTACAGAGCATTTTACTCAAATCCTTATAGTAGCCAGTACGAAATGCAAATACCACATTCTCACATCAGATTTATTGGTCATCTTTTCTATTTGTAATAAAATATACTCTTAGAGCTAATACCCACTCAATCAAAAACCAAAACTTATTCTTACATATGGTTCACATACTAACTATAACTCTTGAAGTATATATACTCTAAAACAACTTTCAATATTTGAATGCTTACCCGGTAACTACGAGATTGCCAGAAACTGGTGTTTGGATTAAGTAGATTGGTCAGGATCCTCCAGATATTTGCATCTTTTAATTGATCAAGTATCTGAAAATTCTCCTCAGCCTTCGCAGGGTCAGAAAAAGTACGAGCCATTACTCGGAAGCAGAACATAATTTTTTTACGGATCTCGGGAGCATTGCCATCCTGAATTCAAAATAGAACCAAACTCTTCGTATTCAAGAAAAGAAAAACATTAAGAGCTCAGCTTCTTTGCTCAAAATTAAAATACAAACCTGAGAAATTTTCCTAAGAGAAAGATACCTCAGCATCTCATGTTGTAACCTACAATACAAGAAAAAAAATTCCTGGAACTCAGCACAAAAACAAACAATAAATAAATGAAAGGAACGCAGGTACAAAATCCCATGATGTTAAACCTTGACACTTAAAACAAACCTTTGTTTCTGTTCTAATATCTTCTCTAAAGCTTTAACCTCAACTCTGTCAAATCTCGAAAATACTCTAACCCATTGCCCAACTATGGCTTTGACTGGGAACTCAGTTGGAAAGAGAGACCCAGACAAAACATGCTCAATTATATCAGACCTGCAGAATAGAAGCAATTAGAAAATATGATTTAGCAAATCATAGTAGCCTGTACTTAGGATTTGTTTTTTGTTCTATTAATAGCAATGTATCCAATATCTTCTTATGCCTACACCAATTGCACTATCTCTCTCAGCCTATTGCTTATGCACTATAATAAAAACAAAATGATCATCAAAAGATAAAAAAGAAACAGACAAGGAAAGGGGAATCCCGTGAAGTTTTCAGACTCGAGGTGACATACCTAAAATCTTTTTCATAAAAGCATCTCAAAATCTTCCCTGGAATCCAATCAAAATCACCAGGCTTCATGGAACCATCGGAGCACTTTAAACAATGAAGCTTGTATATCTCAGCCAGCATTTCCATGGTATATTTTTTAACAAGTAACTGGAGAGTGTGAATGGAAAAGAAATAGTAGGAAAGCATATATAAGAAATTTAGATATATTGGATAGAAGAAAAACAAAAATTAACACAGAGATAAAAGAAAATGTGTATTTACAGATTTGTCTCGGAGGCGCTCTGCTACAAGTTTTATAGTTTCAACTGGGATTGAACTCAAAGCACTACATGCAACATCACAAATTACGGCAACCACTTGCTTTCTGACATTTTCATCATAGTCCAACAGCCGGTCACAAAGAGCATCTAAATGTCAATACATATCAAAGTTAACCTATATGGGCGTAGAATACATGGCATCAATGTCGATCTGAAGAGAAGCTTAGCAATACTTTACCGATCACTTGAGGAGCTTCAGCTCTGAAAGGATTTGACAAAAGACAGCTCTTCACATGTTCGAGAACAGACATCCGAACTTCAACTACTCTATCAGCTAACCTCTTCAAAAACTCCGAAAATATTGGCTGAAATGCTTCGGATGTAGTAGAACCTGGCAGGGAGAACAGGTCTCCAACCAACTTTACCACTCTTAAACGAGTTTCCAACTGGTCTGTCTGCAGATTTTGGAACTTATTAATTCAAATGCAAACCTGTTCACGCTTCAGTATTCTTAAAATTTATACTATATGATAATCATGTTGATGAGAAATCATGCAGGTAGTTTGGGTTCTACAAATGACAAAATGTACTTGCAGCAGGGTACATGGAGAAAGGAGAATGTAGATGATTAATCAAAAGATTTAAGAAATTCTAACTGGAGTTTAGAGAAAGAAGAGTCCTTAATACACAGGAGAAGAGTAGAAAAGCAAGCAACTAAATCCACAATTACCAAGAGCTCTCCTGTAAGGTATGGGACGACTCCTGATAGAATCTGAGGCGCACAACGATAGATATCATATATAACTTCATGGTAGTCAATTTCACTATTTGATGACCTGTTGTCCCCAGAAATTGATGATATGAGAAACTGGTTTATGTCAGATTCCAGTTTATCTGCACACTGCTGTATGACATTCATAGCCAGCCTTCTTGCTGCTGCAGTAATATCCTGTAACAAAAACCACAGATCAATTTTATTTCAGTAGTGAATGAACATGATGGCAGCCAAATAATATTTTATCAATTGAGGAGAAATACTGTTAATATAAACCAGGATAAAGAGAGGATACTTACGCTTCTATTGCGCCCCAGGATAGACAATAGAACAAATAAAAGATCCTCCGCGATTTCCTCACTCTCTTCTAAGAGAGCAACCATGATTTTCTGCATGGATGTTAAAACACTTTCCGCGTGATCATCACTGCATGTGTGCAAAATCAAGGGTGATAGTTATTGAATATGCAACGGAAGAACCATCTTCAGACCAAATTAGTTAATATTCATGACAGCATCAGCAAGTAAAAGCTAATAGCAAAGAATTTAACTTCCTGCATAGACCAACGTTATGACTAAGCATGCCTAACAAGCTACATGAGATATATACAAATAAAACAATTCAGATAACTTGCATCCTTGGTCTAAGATGTAAAAGCCATCTAGATGATAACATCATTTAATGAAATAATGATGATGTAGATATATGTATATTACACAACCCAACAAGCAGCCATTTAAACGTGTTCACTGAATTCAAAGAGGTTTTGTTGTATTTATACCAAGTACATACAAATATACAATATATGACTCACAATGATCATTCTTCTCAGTTATAACTGTTATTAATATAGGAATTTACTGTTTTGCATTTAAGATTTGAAACTGAGAAATATCATTAACAATGTGCAATATGTCCACCAATCTGCAATGTTAATTTCAGAGAATCCTGTGGCATACAAGAAAAATAAACAGAACAGAACTATATGGATATATAGAAGCAAAACAAAAGTGTTGACCATATTCACACATCAATGAAGGTATGCTTTACTAAGTAGATAAAGTAATATGAGAGGGGTTAGTTAAAAAAAATATACATTCAGACTCATCATAAGTGATAAATAATTATAAAAAAACTCATGATAAGGATCCCACCTAGCAACAGCGAAGAATGTCCTAAACATCTCTTTTACCAGGTCATCACATTCAAGATCCAGCATTACAACACAAGACCTATATTTTGCAACAGTCTCTAAGATGACAACTCTTCTTCCAAACGATGGACCACTAGTATCCTTCAACCCAGCAAAAGTTCCAACAATCAAATGAAAAATATCCTGCACACAAAACCAAAACCTATCAAATGATGTCAAATCCCAAACCTATGGTTAATATACTTCATGATGAAAAAGATCACCTTCAGAACATCATCACTGTAAGGAGCTTCTGGTGCAGTAATCCTGGTTATCTCACAAATACAAGTAGCAACTAGAAGTTTGACATCCCTGTCCTGGTGTTTCAGCAGTTCTGGCTTGACAACTGCATCAAGAAAAGGCTGCATTGACTCCAATACAGATGCTGATGGCGACTGTTCCAACTCAGAAAGACATGTTGCAGCTTGCTGTAGATTGAGAGGAACAACTAATTACACAATATTCTTTCGAATTGCATATGATCTATAAAATTAGAAGCTTTGGCATCATCCGGTAAGGTCGTGATCATGAGTTCAAACACAATGATCTTGTGCAGACTGTCGAGACCTTTAAAATATTGGGATGAGTTTTAGCAATAAGATTACAATATGACAGTCACTATTTTTTTTTTTTTGTTCTTTTTTTAGAGTCAGCAAAACAAGAGTGCTTAAAATTGTCACAATCATGCGAATTGCATCAACATAAAATAAATTATTAGGAGAATAACATTAGGCAATTACGGGAAAGAAATATGTAGGAAGATACGCGCAAGAAGACATCTCCCAATGGATTTAGGCAGAACAAATGTAAGTGTCCATTCAGGTACGTGCATCATTGGCTAAAGAGCCAGAACTAAGATGCAATGGTCCACATACATATGGTGCTTTAGAGTGAATTGTATAGTTGTGTCCAGATTCCAAATAGAGTGAATTTCAGAAAACTGACTGAATCAGCAGATTCAGCCCTCAAAGTTGCGCTATGGACAAGTGAATGTTTTCACAAGAGGCTATTTGCATACATTA
>JAYMTN010000562.1:0-15922 GCA_036897425.1 Erodium trifolium | reverse complement strand
ATCCCTTCGTGTTTTTTCCTTGTAAAATGTATACAAGTCAACTAGTAAGGACAAAATCGTTATTTTACCTTCCATTAAGTGATAGGGTCATATGATTAATGAAACAAGATATTCTATTCATTTTTACTAATAGAATCACGTGATTAATATTTAAGATAATGTATTTATCATTTTAAAACATTGAGTTAGGATGTGTTCGTGACCAACAGTTAAGAGGAAATTTCAATACTTAACTCTTAATCCTTTTTCTCTCCTTTAGTAATAATCAAATAAAAGGATAAAAATATTCCCTCAATAATGGTCACAAAAAGCGGCGAACCTTCATTCCCAATGGGTCGCCGTCACACCAGAATAAAGCCCATCTCTCCCATATCACTTATCATCAAAATCATTTTATTTTTCCTTTTATACCCTCATCTTCTCTCTCACCCTCTCCTCTCTCTGTCCTTTAACCTTTCGTTCGTCCGATATCTTTCGTTTTAGGGCACACCATCTTGCTATTTGACTCGGAGCGAAGATCTCTGTCTGCTTCTCCGATCTGCATCTCAGGTACTGTCTCTGCACGTTCCGACTTTGATCTGGAATCGCTTCCGATTTTTTTCCCTCTAATTTTCCTAGTTGACCTCCACTGTTTCTTCCTCGCATTCTCTCACTGCTCATCGTTTTTTTGTTCTTCATGTTCGTGAATTTTGATCTCGGAATTAGTTTTAATGTTTTTATCATCCTGCTTTGATAGATATATTTTTCAAGTAAATTGCGAAATTGAGTTTGAAGAATTTCATCTCATTAGAGCTTCGATGCGGAGAAGCAGTAGAGAAATGAACAGAAATTAGTGTTTTACGCTTTTTTTTTGCTAATTTATTCATATATAATTCATCATTTTGATGAATGATAAAATGTTTGGTTTACTTTTTATTTTTATTTTCCATCACATTATCTCATTAGCCAAACGGGGGTTTACATAACCCTGAGCTGCTGCATTGTGTTGCATAGAGAAGGTGGTTCTATTTGGAAATGATGTTCATAAACATGATTGTAATCACTATTTATCGTAAAACTGATAATTCATTGGTTAATTAACTAAGATATTAATGCTGCCTGCGTCTTCTTTGTTATTGTGTTTTAGCTCTTAAGATTTCTGATTATTTCTTTTTCTAGGTAAAGAACTTACCCGTAATCAGATAAACAAACTAATTCTGCTCATGAATGAAGGGGTTGGATAATTATCTTCAAATAAGAATATCTGTCATCAAATTATCACTATCCAGGAGGAGACTATTTTTGCTGACTTTATACTGATGGTTAAATAATGTTAGCATTTCTTAATTTTTTTTTCTGAACGGCTTCATCCAACCGAATTATTAGTTTAAGTAAGATACAAGAATACCAATCATTTATTATATTATTAGATATGTTAATAAGTCTGCCGTTGTAACTTTTGGAAATAACACATGAGATGAACGGGTTAGTCTTCAAGTTCAAAGACTTAAGATTATAGATGATCAAGTTTGTTCATGTTTTTCTCTCTCATCATATTGATAAATTTGGTTGTTTGTGTGCTCGTACCTCCTTTAGATATTTGGACAAGTCTCTTACAATCTCGCTGTAGATTATCGAAATTGTAGAAGGGGGTTTGTTCATGTTTTTACACTTTATTAAAAAATTGGCTACATGCATGATTTTACCTCCTTTTCTTGTTTGGAGAGGTCTCTTACAATCACACTATACAATATCAACATTATAGATGTTGGTGTTTCTTCTTGTTTTTCATCATATTTATACATTTGCCCCATATTTGGAGAAGTCTCTTACAATCACAATGTCCCTTTTCAGGCTATAGGTTGAATATACAAGACACAACATTTCAAATTTGTTTTTTTACTCTATTGATTCTCAAGACAAGAAGAAGCTGTTCTCAGCAAGGAATGATTTTTTGGATGATCATTTGACTCTGCTGCAATGTCGGGGTTATTAAATGTATTGTATATTATCTACTTCAATTTATTCCTATCTGCAGCAATATGGAGATCTTGATCTTTTGATATTCGCTTATTATCATGATTTATTTTAAAATTCTATCTACATGATGTGCTAGAATGGTTATGCGAACCAATGTAAGATTTTTTGTAGCCTGTGGGAATTATCATTTATGTTCTAGTCATATTTTGGAGCGTGATTGTCTGCTTGTTGTGAAATATTATGGGCTTTATTTTTGCAGTCATCTCTCAACGGTTCGGCATCAAATCTTTCGGACAATACAGGGCGGTCATTTACTTCATCTTTCTCTGGCCAGTCTGGTGCAGCCTCTCCTGTTTTTCATCATAGTGGTAGGTAGATATAACTGGAGTTAATATACTTCTTTGTCATCATTTATACATAACATAAGGTTGTGTTTTGCAGGAAGTATCCCGGGCATGCAGAACATTCATGGCAGCTTTAATGTTCCCAACATGACAGGTACACTGACATCAAGAAACTCAACGATGAATAATGTTCCATCAGGTGGGGTGCAACAACCTTCGGGAAGCCTTTCTAGTGGACGATTTCAATCAAATAATCTCCCTGTAGCTCTTTCGCAGGTAGCTATATAATGCACACCGAATGCTGATTGTAGTTTGAGAAGAGTGACCGAGCAGAGAGATTTATCTTTGCTGTCACTTACTCTCTCACTTACTTTCATGGTTCTATAATGCTGGTTTTTTTGTTAATCTATTTTGCAGTTATCTCATGGAAGCTCCCATGGACATTCTGGAGTCACGAATAGAGGAGGTATAAGTGTTGTAGGAAATCCTGGCTTTAGTAGTAACACAAATGGTGTTGGAGGTTCAATTCCTGGTATTCTCCCTACTTCTGCTGCAATTGGTAACCGGAATGCTGTTCCAGGATTGGGTGGTGTATCCCCAATTTTGGGTAATGCAGGTCCTCGTATCACTAGTTCTATGGGAAATATGGTTGGTGGAGGCAACATTGGAAGGAGCATAAGCTCTGGTGGAGGATTGTCTATGCCTGGTCTTGGTTCTCGTTTGAATTTCACAGGGAACAGTGGATCTGGAGGTTTAAATGTTCAAGGACCAAATAGATTGATGGGTGGTGTGCTTCCACAAGGTACAATAGTTCTCATTGGTGACTCAGATATATGTTTGTATTTATGTGTGTATAGTGGTGGCTATAACTTCTAGTTGGATATCTTTTACTGCTTTTGTACTTGATATAACTTGTATTGCTTGATTAATTTTGAGAGGTAGTAGATACTTGGCTTAAGAGTAGAGTGTAATAACTGCTTGGGACAGTTAGTAGAGAATTTCATGTTCTGTTGTCGCTGAGAATGGCTAAACTTCTTCCCAAACTTGTGCTTCTTCTCCATGGAACTCAATTCCATTAAAATATGTCAGTCTTACTGCAACTAATTTAGAACTCGTTTCTTTCTGATCCCCCAAATTTCAGTCCATATCAGTTAGTAAGTTACTATGAAACTTTTAGTTTGCAGAGAATCCTAATCCTTGTATTGCCTCATTGTGTGCAATAGTTCATTTTAGAGTTCAATGTTCTTTTCTGGTGTTATTTCTACCACTTCCTCGTGTTTATTTTTCCCATTAGTCTTTCATGTGTGTACTATCCTAGGAAGTTGTTTATTATTGGCAAAATAAAACTGCTCTAGCATACTTGCAAGATTTGATTGTCTAACCAGCATTTGGTTGGGTTTAGGATCCCCGCAGGTAATGTCTATGTTGGGAAGTTCCTATCCTCCTGGAGGTCCACTTTCACAAAGCCACGTCCAAGGGGTGAATAATCTAAGTTCTATGGGAATGTTGAATGACGTGAACAACGACAGCTCCCCGTTTGACATTAATAATGATTTCCCTCAGTTGACAAGTCGTCCTAGTTCAGCTGGTGGACAATTGGGTAAAATAAGAAAGATTTATAACTTTGATTTTGGTTCATTCTGTTCTTAGATTTAGCTTTAATGGTGAATATGATTCAAAGACTAAGTTTTCAGGTTCACTTCGAAAGCAAGGTCTTGGACCAATTGTTCAACAAAACCAAGAGTTCAGCATTCAAAATGAAGATTTTCCAGCTTTACCAGGACCGGGGTTCAAAGGTGTGTATGTACCTGGATCTAATATTCTGCATCCCTTGCCAAATGGTAGCCAAACCTTGTCCATACGAGTCTTGCGGTTCAGAATAATGTGTTCGTTATGAAAATGCCTTTTTTTAGTTGGTGGATGTGGGGATATATAAGATGGACAGTGTGATAGTATTAAAATTCATGTAGCTAAACCTGGATCTAATAAATTGCTCTGCCTGCCTCCTCAGAGATGGTCTGCGGTTCCCATATCATTGAAAGAAAGTGTAAAGCATATCTCAAGAATTGAGGATTGTACTCTATCTTAGAATAGTGAAACAAAAATGAATATAAAGTATTGTTGATGATAACTTTATACTGACATACAATACAACCTAATACTCTCATTATATCGGGAAAAAGCAACCAATTAACTAGAGCTCTAATTTTACTTGGGTATTTTACCAAATATGGCCACATTGATAATCTTAACGTGTCATGAATGCTGTGTTTCGAGCTTAGGACGTATAGTGTACTGAACATTGCCTAGTTGGGGTCCTTACCTGTTGTGGTTGACCATTTCTTTTATAGGTGGTAATGGTGAGTATAGCATAGACATGCACCAAAAAGAGCAACTTCATGACAATACGATGTCAATGATGCAATCTCAGCCTTTCTCTGTGAGTTGTAAACTTCTTAAAGAGAAACCAACCATTAACTTTTTAGTTACTTAAAAATGTCCTTGCTTAAAATGATGCTTCAATATACCAGATGGGAAGATCTGGTGGATTCAACTTGGCCGGAACTTATTCATCTTATCGACCACAGCAACAACCACAACATTCTCCGTCAGTCAGTAGTGGGGCCTCCTTTTCTCCTGTTAACAATCAGGATCTTCTCCATTTACATGGCTCTGATATGTTCCCCCCATCTGCACATTCATCATACCATTCACAGGTATGGCACTGTGCATGTCATTGATTGTACTTAGTGGTATATACTATATAGTCTTGCAAATGACAAGATAATGCATTATGTTTCTTCACAAGGCACTTGAAAACACAAATACACTGGTTAGAGGGGAATTATCAACTACAAAGAGTTCTGTTTATTATAGTTTCTCGTCTCATGCCGAACGTAGCAAGATCCCTAGCTATTTTGTCCCAGATATTGGTATTAATTTGAAGGGATAATCTCACTCAGCTACCCTTAAGTATTCACCTTTTTCAATCAACTACCCCTAAGTTTAAAAGTTTTTGGCAGCCCCTAAAGTTTTTTTATCCTCATTTTTACCCCAGTTGTCAACTTTAGGGTGTGAAATGATGAGAATACCCTTATTTGTTTTTTATATGCGGCTATTTTTATCATTTCACGTCCTAAAATGAGACTCAAAATTTGAGGGGGTTGTCAATATTTTTTAATACTCGGGTAGTAGTTGAGAATGGAGCATACTTAGGGATAGCTGAATGATATTATCCGTGTTTATAAGGATCATTTTACCCATTGGATACTCATTTTGTTCCATAATTAATCTTGGAAATCAAATTCCAGCATTCTCATTATTGAGCTCCTGTATTTTGGTTCAGTCTAGTGGCCCTCCTGGCATAGGATTGAGGCCTCTCAATTCTCCAAGCTCAGTCTCCAACATGGGTTCATATGATCAACTCATTCAACAGTATCAACAGCAGAACCAATCACAGTTTCGCTTACAACAAATGTCAGCTGCAAGCCAATCATACAGGGATCAGGGCATGAAATCCATGCAAGCATCTCAGTCCTCCCCAGATCCATTTGGCTTGCTTGGCTTGCTGAGCGTCATAAGGATGAGTGATCCTGATCTGACTTCTCTTGCACTTGGAATCGATCTGACAACACTTGGGTTAAATTTGAATTCAGCTGAAAATCTCCACAAGACATTTGGTTCTCCGTGGTCTGACAAACCGGCTAAAGGTGATCCGGAGTTCACGGTGCCACAATGTTATTATGCTAAACAACCACCTACCCTACATGTGAGTTGCCCTTACATCCTTTTTTTATTCTTTCCAGGAAACAGAATCAGGTGAAAACCGAAAACCATCTGTGTCCATCGGATTGAATTCTTTTAACAGTTGAGATGTTCTAAACCGAAGTTTGGAAACCTAACTTAACGTAGGAAAGTTGTGTACAATTTTATCTCAACCGTTAAAATTGCAATCCAATGGCTATGATTAGTTTCCTGTTTTTATATTTAACTTTCCAACCTTCAAGTTTTCACCCGAGTGTTCCCCTTACTTTCAGTATCTGACAATTATTGTTTCCAACTCTTTTATCTCCTTGGATGAATGCAGCAAGGCTACTTTGCAAAGTTCACTGTGGAAACGTTGTTTTATATATTTTACAGGTGCGTGACTTTCATGTATATGTTTATCTCTATTGCAATGTACAACTTTTATAACTATTAAAATTTAATATATTTCCTTCGTTTAATTTGCAGCATGCCAAAAGACGAAGCTCAGTTATTTGCTGCAAATGAACTGTATGTATCCAAATCCAGATGAAATGATAGTATATATATATATATGGTAACAAATTTAATAAAAACAATCCTCAGAATAGAAACTAGGAACCATCCACATCCATTGGCACTATCTGGTGTAAACCAACCTTATATTGTTAACTGTAAACCAATCTGGGCCAGTAGATCAAGTTATCTAACATCCCATGTTTGTAGGGGTTTTTCTAATAATAAAAATAAATTCAAAGGTCTGCATATTTATTATTCATGCCATTATTAATGTTTTTTTTTTAAATCTGGACCATCCATCTATTATATTTGATCTAATGGCCCAGATTGCTTTGCAATTAACAATGTAAGGTTGGGTTTAAAACGGATTGTATTCCTATAGCTATACTTCATTCCCTTTCCTTGTTTACTGTAACTTGTCTAGCTATATATATTTTTTTTAAACACAAGTCATCTGGAAGTCTGGATGCTGAGATATGTTTTGTTGGCAGTTACAATAGAGGCTGGTTTTATCACAAAGAGCTTCGAGCATGGTTGATAAGAGTCCCGAACATAGAGCCACTCGTGAAGACAAACACCTATGAAAGAGGATCTTATCACTGTTTTGATCCGAACATGTTTGAGACAATACGCAAGGTTTGTGGTTGGCTTCACTTCAACCTTTGAATTTTCATACAGAATTCTAGTATGCTTTTAGTATAAAATTTATGGGTGCATGCAGGATAATTTCGTTCTCCACTACGAGATGTTGGAAAAGAGACCTGCCTTACCGCAACATTAACCAACATTTTCTGCTTAGAGTGTAAAGTTTTAGCTGATGGAACTCTTTTTAATTAGTGTCAAGTCAGTGTTGAGCATTTGACGATGTTCCTTCGACTAGGCAAAATTGTATCCAATTGTTGTCGTATTGATCTTGTTGCTGCAGTAAATGACCCATTTCATTCTGTTCTATTTCTCAATGTCATTGCCCACATGTCTTAGATTCTGATTTTCTATGCATGGCTGGAATGATTATACTAAGTACTGACTTGGTATGGAGCATAAATCATGGAAGGTTATCTTTAACAGATATATTAACAACAATCCTCATGGGTGGGTTCTACTTTCCATTTGTTTGCTCCAGAAGATCTGAATGTACTGCATTTTCAATAACATTCTTTATTTTTATTTTTTCTGGTTAAGAGAAACGCACATTATTTATTTTTATTTTTTCTGGTTAAGAGAAACGCATTCAACAGTGCAATTTGAAACAAACTAAATATATCAAACAAGATACAAACCTTACCAGTTTTTTGACGTTCATGTTAATGGGAACAAAGTGATACGAAAAAATTGAATTGACAAAAGGTGTTTTAAATTGCATAAAGTCAACATAGTTCACTGAGATACATGTAGCATGAAGTCCTGATTGTGCCCTCCCAAAATCAGAAGATTGGAGTTACTTGTTGGGAATCATCACTCCAAAAAGTTCACCTGACATCAACAACCGAGCATACATTATTTAAGACAACTCTATCTTCACGAGGATATGGCTATTTCTGAAGTTTCCTCTATCTTCATCTTTGCGAGGTTGGTATGTAATTGCATGCGTGAGCATTCCACAGTAATGATTTTACATGCTGGGTGACGATTGTGAGGTGCTCAAGACTAGGCCTTTAAGTGCAGGCATTAGGTTCTCCAGCAGATCCCTTTTGCTCATAATTCTATCAGATGTGCAGTCTTCCTCCTGACCAAAGTCAAAGGCTCACAAATTACCAATGAGCTAAAACGATAGAACGCAATAACTCACACGTGCATGAGATGAACTGTAAATAAACAGAACTTTTAATTTTATTTTTATTA
Source organism: Erodium trifolium (assembly GCA_036897425.1). Classification (NCBI taxonomy): domain Eukaryota; kingdom Viridiplantae; phylum Streptophyta; class Magnoliopsida; order Geraniales; family Geraniaceae; genus Erodium; species Erodium trifolium. The sequence goes on along the minus strand of JAYMTN010000562.1, from coordinate 7,514 downwards.
TTAAAACCCCGTCAAAAAGGATGGATCATTGGATCCACATGATCCAATGGCCTAGATTAGTTTACAATTTACATTTTAAGAATGATTTACAGTGTTTACTCACATCAGTAGTTGCAGCAGACATCAATGATAAGACGGTGACTGTTGCAGTTTGGTAATCTGTCAGTATCTTGCAAGCCGAATCATCTAGTTTATCCTGAAATGATTAAACAAGCAAGCATGAAATACAAAAGAAGAAAAGAAACCAAACATGGTATGACACAACAATTTTAACTCCAACCCATCAGAACATTAGTGTGTGCATTAGAATAACCTCATCTCCCAATAATATACTTAATGGCATTACAGATCTACCTAAGGCTTTAATCAACTCAACAAATACTATTCCGGGCCAGAACGGACTAGCAATTATTCTTGTACACGCTATATAACCAAACAGAACATACCAACTTCGGTTATATATGTACAAGCTATGAATATCCAAATAGTACGAGCAAGGTCCACATGAACTGATTTGGGATCCGTTGTTTAGCAGATTTAACAATATGATGTTTTCCTAACATTATGGTAGAGAGACACATGTTCATGCATTTGGGGACGGCGCAAATCATATGATTGTTTTAGCATAGTCATTGAGTGGTATTTATTACCAGCTATTCAACATGACCTTTACGAGTGAAATATAAGTTTTTCATATTACTATTGCCGGATTCTCAAAATTTACATAAGATATAGTGAGCTAAGAGTATGCTTGGTATGGTATCTGACAAAACTAACTTCTTCCCCTGTTTTATTACATATACAACATACCTTCAATCGAGAAATAGCAACAGCAATGGCCCTCCCAGGGGCTTGTAGAGCTTTATTGTAAACCTATGGGGAAAAATCCACATTTAAAATGGAATATCAAACAAAATCCTGCATGAAATGTCTGTAGAGGTAACTACATTTGAACTTACCTGCACATAAAGTAGCGAAACCACCTTTGGCAGAAGAGCAACTGGGTCAGTTTCAGCAGAAACTTGAGCCGTCAAATCCTGATAATCACAACAGAAAGAGAGAAGGCAAATACGAACGAAAATTGTTAAATTCAGTGTTTTATTGATAATTCTTGTTGTTCAATACAATGAGAGCATCCTTTTATATAGGGATTAACTCTGTACTAAATAGGAAGTACAATAATGCTACGCAATATAGAAATAGGGAAAGCTAATAGGAAATTAGTAATAGAAAATACTAGTAACTGGAAATAAACTAAACTCTAATAAAAATGGCTTAAAACTTGAAAATTGTCAAGCCAAAAAAGAGAGAACACTTTTGGTCACTGTTTTTTAAAGTTAACCTCTATATCAGAGAACAGAGATGTAATTTTGTAAAGCTTATGAGCTTAGATCTGGTAGCGGATCTTATCAAATGTTTCTAAAAGCTTTGAACAATTTCAAACAAACTTGGAAATTCATAACATTACAACTGTCCAAATATGACAGTAGCCCCAATAAATATGCAAGTCCAACGCACAGAAAACATGTAATGCCAGTAGCAAGCTCTATAGTACATAAACCCCCTGCAAGATTATATATGGGGTGGAAATTTAACTTCCAACATATGTTTGAGATAAATATGAATGAAGTTAAACATCCTTCAAAGGCTGAGGGTGTACCTTGCGGTATGAATGTAAAAGAGTTCTTTCCAATTTCTTGTCAAGCTTCTTAACAAGCAGCCCACTGAAAAGATGAAATTCAAAAGACAAATGAAATACCACATCATGTCAGTGAGAGTACCAGAATCCACAAGGATTCACACAAACACCCAAAAGACATGGTACCTCTCCTCTGCAAAATCTCTTAGTGCAGTCATGAATGTCTCCACCCGCTGTTACATAAATGGTTAAGTTAAAAGTGACGCGAGAAAAGTCGGCAACCAAACAGAAACAAATTATGAAGTATCTTTATCATCTGCTAATGACCATAAACAAAAGACACTTAAAAAACGTTTTTACTCCGATCTTCAAAAACTAACCTTCAGAATACAATGATGAAACAAGAATAAAAAACAAACAATAAAATGATGGAAAACTTATATATAGGGCGACCGCAAAGTTAAGTCATCGTGGACAAAGAAATGAAGATCAAGAACAGAAATCAATTCAAACACTTAATCTACTTTTGTTTTGTACAACTTCAGAACTTGTTCATGAGCTTCACATATAGATCCTAAATACAAGTTGTAATCTGAGGATGCCAGTGCCTATCATACTAAAGCACCTACCAACAACTTAATACCTTATTAACCACCAGCAAACCATTTTTGCAGGAAATAACTGCAGGTGTGGGATTGTAACCAGGGACCTCATGCTTATTACTTGAAGTCCCTGCCACTTCTCCCACAAGCTATTCAAAAACAGTCGATTTCACACAAAAATATCTAAGAAATGAAAGCTATGGTCCTGACATGAAGCACAAACCTTTCCTTCTAAAGCTTCAACTACTACTAGAGCCTTCTGCGAGAGAGTTCCAGGCAAACTCTTTGCCTGCAATAGTACAATATATGAGACCTTTTGATACTAGAGATGTTTTTCCACGAATGAATAACCAGAGATAGTTAACTTAGATCCAATGAAATGTCAGCTAAAGAGTACAATTATTCATGTATCGCTAAATTGATATGGTGAGATATATACAAGAGTAGTTCTTTCTCCAGGACTAAGTGAAAAAGATTCTGAACTTTGAGATTCTTCGACCTCAATCCCATTCTTCAATTTGTTGTGCACATCCTATATGATATGAGCACACATTATTAGTAATTTGAAACCTCGGTTCAATCATTTTACTATATCTTAGCCCATTAGGACTAAGACATAAGAGAGAGAGAGAGAGAGAGAGAGAGAGACGAATGCATAATTCCTACCAAATTAAAGAGCAGTGTATCCACAATAGATGCAGCGGTTGTTCTTAGCAAATGTCTGTGCAAATTGACCTGAAAATCATAAATACACATGAGTTTAACCCTTATCATCAAAGGATACTCCTAAAGTGTCAAATTCTCGATTTGGAAGAACTTACTGAATTTGATTGGTCATCTTCGAACAAATCTAACGCCTTCTCATATAGTTGCATGTTTAAGAATGACTGCAGGAAAGATCAAAGGTAAGAAAATCTAACATACCAAAGATCCAATTAAGCAAAAACACTGAAATGACCTAACCTCATCAAACTTCTTCTGCAATTTATCAAGCAAATGTTTCATTCTCTCTGCATTTTCTGTAAACAATGCTTTTCTTTTCTCCATCCAAGATTTGATAAGCATGGGTCTCAAATAGTTTGCTAGCGGTACAAGTACAACTTGGGGATCATCAAAACCTATCAGATAAGTCAACTGCATCTGTCAATGTGGATTGCAAGTGTATGCTTCATTGACTGAGAGATTACAACAACAAAAAAGGAAATAACCAGAGATACAGAATAACATACATTGTTCTTCAAAATCAGGAATAAGCTTCATAATCTTTTCAACCAACCACTCTTCTGGTATGTTCAGATTATCCTCTTTTGTTTTAGCCGACTCTTTCTTAGCACCAGTTTTTGAGTCAGACACTTGTGTGGAAGATGCGTCCTTGTTTTTCCTCTGATTTTTCTTGGATTTAGTAGGGATGTATTCTTCATCATCCAGATTACTTTCAGGTTCTCCCTTCTTAGTATTCCCAGAGGATTTCCCCTTTTTCTTCTTTGAGCCTTTCTCCGTTGACTGTTTATTACTTCCACTCTGATTGCTCATTTCATTAGATTCGGAAAACCTCCCAGAATCCTGCCCGACCTTAGCTTCCTTTGCCAAGTGCAGATCATCCTGCAGCCTCTTATTAAATGAGCCTGAAAGACTAAATGTGTCCATTTCCTTCTCCAAGTAATCAAAGATATCCTGCCAAAGAAGAGTTGCAGAATCACAAACATAACAAATTCAACAAGAAACTAAAAGGTATGAGCAGATCCAGAGTTGGTGCCTGAACTGCACAATGAGCAATGTGGGTCCAAAAATCCAATCCACCAGCGACAACACAAAGGCTTTATAAACTAATAGCCCATGATGATAATTTTTTGGGCCTTACCTTTATAAAATTATGGCTTAGAACATAAGTTTTCCCCATAATACACGCTTTGTCAGCCTGCTGAGAAAAATAAAAAAATTATTATGCTAATCAACAAATTAAAATCTGTGGAGATTATTGTCACTGTACTTGGCAATCACCTTGATGGCAGACTGAATGGATGGGCAGTGTGCCAATACTTTAACTGCATCTTGGGTCCCAAAGGATGAAGGCAATATAGAAAGAGAATCAAACCTGCATAAATTGTAAAAATTGATAAGCTAACTCCATAAGATGACAACAGCACTATTAATTAAAAGAAAAAGTCAAATTTGTAAAAGACTCTCTAATGAGGTTGACGATTAGAATTAACTCAACAAGTTTTCAATCAGTACAATGTTGCTTAATGTTATCAAATCTGAAAAAAATGTTTACAAGAAATAGATGACAGAGAAATTCACTGAAGGGGATGTGTAGACAACGTGGTAGCTAGTATTCAAGAAGATCAGTGATATAAAAAAGTTTTTTCTGTATAAAAAATTCAAGTCACTGAAATCAAAGTAAATTACTATTGCATCATCAACCAAGTAAAGTTAAATGGTTAGCAGCCAAGAAAAAATATCCCCTAATTGGTATATGAAAGAATTATAAGGAGAACTCCCTAAATATATCTCTTACCAGCTACCACGTTCAATAGCATCCTCAGCAGCAGCATTCAGCATCTCAACTGTTGAGGGGTGAACAAATGTGGTATCTAAAGGAACACCTTCAGGATATCTGGACTACATTGACATGCATGACCACAGACCAAGAAAACAACGATAAGAGCTTACTCAGTTCAAAATGACTTCATAGGTATTCCCCAAGGCTTACAATCTCAGTACAAGATAACATAAAGGCACAGAATACCTGCAGAAACTGAATAGGCTGGGGAATCCCAAGTTTACGCAATACTTCATAGGTAACAAATGAGTTCTGCAATGAATGATGGAAAGACGAGATTATCATGTAGCAAACGACTCGATTTTTTTTGGTAAGATGCTTGCAAACGACTTAAATTATGATCAAAGTATAATTCCACTTCAGCACTCCCATAAGTGTAGAGTAGGCCCAATAGCCATACCGATACACATGTTAAAAACATGTTCCCTCAGTTTAAGCACAAGTTGTGAAATAGAGCAGATGAAAAACTACTACACATTTACAAGGATATTTGAACATTTGAATATTAAAATTGAGGGAAATTTAGGATTCAAACCTGTGAAAAGTAAGAATCTACACATTCCTTCTGAGCAATGGCGAAGACCTGTCTCAAAATAGCAGTCAGTGTAAGAACAACAACCACAGTTACATAACAACTGCAATTAAATGACAGGGATGGATCTGCATATACACTCTACCACTCCAGCATCTCTGTTAGGAGTAAGAGTATACCATTTACATATAATCACTAAAAAATTCTGTATATAAGTCGTATTACTTGAAATCTAGAACCCCAAGTAACAAAAAAAACATTGTAGTGACTACTCCAGTGGCATGAAATACACAAAATGAAATTAAGATTGTCACGTACAGTTGGTGTCCAATGAACTCCAGCACGAAGAGATCCAAGTATCTCTGCTTCTTTCAACAATCCATTAAAAAGGGTCTGGAAAAAAGAAGAATCAACAGACACGCCACTAGCTCCGTTCATTTCTAGCAGCAGTTGCTGTAATGAGCTCCACAACACCGACAAACTTGTTGGAACTGTTATACCCCTAGCAGCACCACGAACCATGGCACTGACACGGGCAACATAGGCAGGTGTATACAATTGCCCACCTTCAAGCCTACCTTTTACCTAACGCAAACACAAACTTGTCACACTTTTACTCCCTTTTTTGTCACAAATCGACATAGAACTGCAAAAGACAAGTTACCAGAGTCCCAAGGCGTGGCTCCAGCACAGAAGCAATTAACTCAGAGCCAACATGCAACTGCACAGCAAGTTCTGCCAGAGCAATTTGACTGCATTCCTGAAGCCTATCATTAATTTCTTCTGCCACGGAATCCCAATAAGATTGTGATATAATTTCGCCTTGAATCAGCATAAGCCCGGGATCATCATTAACTATAAGATGCGCTTGCTTCTCTACATGGTACAAATCAACCCCAGTAGTATCAGCAAGATCAATGACAGAGACACGCCCTACTTTATTGATCTCTGCCACCATTTCATGCCTCAATTGCTCCTATTGCACCACAAGTAGTAACAGTCAAATCACTACTAACAACAGTTGCATGCAGAAGATAAGATACAGATTCGATCAAGAAATAGTAATTAATTCCAAATTCAAACCCTAAAAATGAGTCTGGTGGCTATGAAAATGTGAAATGCGGAATTCACACTAACACAACAATAATCCAATACAAAAGGAAAGCAAAACCTTAGATATCCCTCTCCAAACTCAAAAATTAAGATTTAATTGAGTTCTATGATTCTACATGCTCTTCTTCAGATCGGTAACGACAGAATCGTGAATCAATTTCAGCTCTTACTTAAAACCGAAGTTCCTGTATTTTCTCGGGAACCAAACAGAGGAGAGAACAGGGATAGGTACCGGAGTGATGTATTCTTTTCCAGAGACGGTGTGGAGGAGGTCGAAGTCGAGAATGCGAAGCTCCTGGAGTTTCTGGACCAATTCGACGACGTTACGCTCAGACAATCGAATGCTCGATTTCGCTTCCTGCGCGAACTCGAACTGTCTCTGCAATTCAAGCAACTCATCGTCCATCTTCGGATCGCAGTCACCGACTCGCTAGCGAAACACACGACTGGAAAAGATCGGAGAAGACGAAGCAGAAGAAAAAAGACGACGATTACTGTAACTGGTTTTGGCAGGAACGGCACTGATCGAAACGATGACGTTTAGAAGCCTGACAAGGGATGGTTTCGTGGTGTGGCCCAACAGGTTAGACTGACTCGCACGAAAGGCCCACCAAGCCTTTGTGTATGATCTACTCTGTAATATTTCTCTAAGCCCGTGAATTGATAGCCGATAAATGCCATGAATATCGGAAAACAAATGGAATAAAAACCGGTCTAGATATGTTGGATTTTATTTATTTTTTTTTATCATGTTCGAGCATCTTCAATGGTCGGCGAGAAGTCGTTGTTTTGGTGTCGTCGCAGTCCCTATAACAGTTTCTGCAACGCCTTGTCGACGCACGCGGCGTCTCAAATCCGCTCGTCGCAACTCGTCGCCTTAGGAACCTACAACGATGGGACGCGTCATCTCAGCCCCAACGGCGAGGCGACGCGTGGCAACGACTGGTTTTAAAAAAAAACTAAAATTTTCTATAAATACACTTTGACCCCTACCCAAAAATCACACATCTTCTCTTCTACACATATTCTCGTCTCTTCTTCTCCTTATTTTTCCTATATCGCTTG
>JAYMTN010000561.1:0-15925 GCA_036897425.1 Erodium trifolium | reverse complement strand
GACATAGGTTAGGAACTCAAAAACAAAGGTCGAGATAGGTGCGGAAATGACGTTATCCCTTGTTTCTTTAGATCAGACAATTTTAAATACGCATACACTTTTATTTTCAAGGTTAAGAATCAAATTTTAAAACGTCGATTGGATATAATGACAGCGCACACCGTCATCAAAATATGCAACATATATCGCAAATTCGAAAACCCTTTCTCCTAAACAATAAGTTCTTTTGTTAGTGGTTCAATGAAGATGACTCATACTTATGTAACTAAACCATTTTCGAAGATATAATTAGGACCTCAAGCACTATAACCAACTTCAACTTGAATTAGGCCCATGGCAATATCATTTTAAATCCATCAATATTGATTGTTGAAAATTTTATTTACAACAAATGACATATATGTTTACTAATCAGGAGTTTAATCTTATTAATCAGGTATGATAATATTCTTTATTATAATCAGTTCTTTATTCTATTTATATTTTATTTTACATGACCAGTTCAGTATAATTCAATGATATTATAAATAGTTAACAAAAATTATGTCATTCTCAATCAACTATACTCTGGTAATCAAAAGATCACTCTCTTTCTTGTAAGAATATTATACTATATTATATTATCTTAATATTAAAGAAAGTCCATTATTGGATATTTTAGGGACCTAAAGTGGGTTTGGTAAAGGTATGAAAGCCTGAGACTGAGATAATAAAAAAGTTTTTTTTTTATATGTATGTTATTACTTGTTAGGTGCCTTCTTCACATGCTCTTGACTTTTTCGACATAAGTTACTATTCCTAAATTAATATAAGGTTTCAGCTAGATTTGATGTATAAAACTTTCTAAAGTATACATGTACATATCATACACATTTATTTAAAATACCGTGATTTGTTGAGAAAATGTATTTATTATTATAGGCAACTATAAAATTTACTGTATTTGCCCATTTAGTTTTGAAAATTCTGAATTTTATTTATATTTATAAGATTTAAATTAATAACGTGACATTTAAACGACAAGGGAAAGTATCGTCACGGTTATATATCTTGTAACAGTTTCTAAAGCTGATAGCTTGGCAGGTGAGGGTGAGTAAAATATCGGGTTGGAAAAATATATTATAGCTCATATATGTTGCAAGTTGATTTTATATACAATTAATAATTAATAATATACTTAATAAAATTAGGGCACAATGTCGAGAAAAAAAAAGGAGATTGAGTATGAGTTGTCTTTCGATAAGATTTTAAAATAGATGTCCGTGTTTACACGCAGATTTGGGTGTCATCACATGCATGCACGCGGGAATGTTTAATATTAAAATTGTTCAAATTTATTTAATAGCTACTATTATTATTAGAAGTACAAAAAGCAACCCATAGTTGAATTAATGTGCAATCATAATTGACAAATTCTGTATTAGTAGTTTTCATTAATTTGCCTGTTACAGTAACTAATAATAATGGTCCAACCGTCGTCCTATTCCAATTAATTATCATATTGTAATGTTAAGTGTTTGTCGATCTTAAATTAAAGACTGATACACAAAAACCTTAGACTACTTATTACGATAATACACATTTTTTTAAATATATAAAATGACGACAAAATATATTTTTATATAGTTCAAACATGACGGGACATTGAAATCTAGAATATTGTTAGAATTAACTCATAACAAGTAACGGTGGATATAGAATCATCACGTCTTCCCATCAATGCAAAAATCTTTTAGATTATTTGAACTCACTATTATTTGTGTTTGACAATAATATTTATTCTTTTTAAAATTCTTGACATGTGATAATTTAAGAAATTGAGAAATCAAAATGATCATAGTTTCCGTGTTGGTATAACAAAATTTATGGAGAGATTGTCCAAGATGTTTGGCAAAATTTCAGGTTATAAGATCCCAAGTTTATACAAACACACATATAAATACTACAAGTTATGAAAATTATAATATAAAAAACATCATATCTTTGAATCTTTTCTCTGGTAGAGTAGTGTCTTTAAAATTTCCCATTAATATTGAATTTGTTATAATACCAATCTTATAAATGTATGTCTTCAAAATTTTAAAAATATTTATGTTTTTAACACATTGATATTGCCCATATCTATAAGAATATGGACTTTGAGGGCTAAGAACTTGATCCATTACTTTGTCTCTATTATCTTGCAATAAGTTGAAAAGTAAATGTGAACAAAAACTGGATCCTACCATTGTTTTTTCCATGGTATATATATGCTGCTCCTTGGCCTTTTCTTAAGACTTTTGACTGAGTCTAATAAATCCACTCACATACATATATAAGAACAAAAAACAAAATATTATGATGTCAACTAGAAGTATTTGGTTTTGGAAGCTATCAATCAGTATTCAGTAGTAGTATCCATTCTCTCTCACAAAGTTGGATTACCAAGCAAATTGTTTTCCTAAAACTATGGTGAAATAAATTGTTTGTTTTGTAGTCTCTGTGATTGTGTCTTATTGTCGTTTTGATGTGTAAAAATATTATCGTTATTGCTACAATCAGACATGGAACAGATGAATGGGCACCATCCGGCTATCTGTGCGGCATCTGAAGGTTATCCAGCAATCGTATATCTAGATGGTGGCCCGTAAATTGTGTTACGTGTAGATAAATGTATAGTATCGATCGGTCGGTTCACTATTGGTTCGCTTTTAGAAAAAAAGTGACAACCAACCATTAGACGTACGGTTTGGCGTTTCTACCGTTCAATTTCATCGATAATTCTGGCTCCAGATTCTTGAGCACAGTTTTTGATCGGTGGTGGTCGGTTTCTACTACTACGATTTTTTTTGTCTAGCATTTTTTATATAAATTATTTAAAATGTTGGAAAAGAGATAATATATGATTTCCTTGACCCGGGTCAATGTTTTCAAATTTGTCTCAAAACCCACCTAGACTTTCAAAAGTATACTACCAAACTTAATCATAAACAAACCCAATACATTAAATTTCCTAATAGGTTCAGTAGTTTAATCCCACTAGCGACCAAAAAATAGAACTAAAGACCCTGACTGGGCTTGTTTTGCTTGACCATGACACCTTATTAATTACAAATAATTATCAACTTCCCAAAATGCCCTCCAAATCTCTATAAATCTCAATTTCACACACCAAACAATCCCCAAAAAAAAATGGAGCAAAACTTGTACCTAAACATGCTCCTCCTATTCGTCACCTTGGTGACCCTGTCCCTCTCCTACCTCTTCTACAAGCACCACTCCCTCTTCTCCGGCAGCAACCGGCCTCCGGGCAGCGTGGGCCTGCCCGTGGTCGGCGAGAGCCTCGAGTTCCTCTCGACGGGGTGGAAGGGCCACCCGGAGAAGTTCATCTTCGACCGCATCGCCGAGTACTCGTCCACCGTGTTCAGGACCTCCATCCTGGGCGAGCCCTTCGCGGTGTTCGCCGGAGCCGCGTGCAACAAGTTCATCTTCTCGAACGAGAACAAGCTGGTGACGGCGTGGTGGCCCAACTCCGTGAACAAGACCTTCCCTTCCTCGCTCCAGACCTCGTCCCAGGAGGAGGCCAAGAAGATGCGCAAGCTCCTCCCTCAGTTCCTCAAGCCCGAAGCCCTCCACCGCTACATCGGCATCATGGACTCTATCGCCCACCGCCACTTCGCCGCCGGCTGGGACAACAGGTACCGAGTTTGATACCCTAGCGTTGAAGTATTACATAAAACACGTATTCGAAAAATATAAGAATAAAGACTTATTTATAAAGGTAATATCTAATTAACAAGATTGATGGAATCTCGAACTAGTATGAATGATCCATTTTCAAATTTATATAGTATCAAAGTTTAGTTTAGCTTTTGACACGTTTATCACTTCTCATCCAGATGTGATCTATGTGTAGATGTTCAACCTCATACATAGAAAGTGTTGAAATATTTAAAAAAAAATCAGATTTTATTTTTATAAATCATATTTTATATGGCATGGATATTATTGGTATTTTGGAAAAATTGACCACTTTCCATCTAAAATTGGATGAAAAAGTAACGGTAGTTACTAAATTAAAAATAAATGTTCGTCCGTGTATTATATTAAAAAAAAACTGTCTCGGGTATTATATTGCAAATAAATGTTTGTCAGGATATTATATTATAAAAAAACAGTCTCGGATATGAAATTACAAATAAATGTTTGCCAACTTCAAACGACAATTAATTCAGTATATTTTCATATGATTTTCAATTCATAAAAAAAAGTTCAATCTTAAAATGATTATAATATACAAATGTGATAACATATATAAGGGAAGGCTAAATATGAAACTCTTTATTAGCATTAGAGCTGCCCTAGTATGAAGCTAGTATAGTATCAACTCTTTAGAATATCAATCTTAATAAATAATCACACATTACCAATTTAAATGTTAAAAATGATTCAATTAATCTGATCCAATAAGTTTGATTATATATATAGGGACGAGGTGATTGTCTTTCCTCTGGCTAAGATGTACACCTTCTGGATCGCGGCGAGGCTGTTCATAAGCGTGGAGGATCCTGACCACGTGGAGAGGATGGCGGAGACGTTCAACAAGATCGCCTCCGGCATCATATCCATCCCGATAGACTTGCCGGGGACGCCGTTCCGGCGAGGCATCAACGCCGCCAACGTGATCAGGAAGGAGCTGGTGTCCATCATCAAGCAGAGGAAGGTGGACTTGGCCGACGGCAAGGCCTCGCCCACGCAGGACATACTCTCCCACATGCTCCTCACCAGCGACGAGGACGGCAAGTTCATGGCGGAGCTCGACATCGCCGACAAGATCCTCGGCCTGCTCATCGGAGGACACGATACTGCCAGTGCTGCTTGTACCTTCGTCGTCAAGTTTCTCGCCGAGCTTCCTCATATCTATGAGCGTGTTTACGAAGGTATGAACGTAATTAATTATTTTATCATGCCATTGCCTTCACCCTATCTATTATGATAAAAGTGAATGTAGAAGAAAGTAAATTATATTGTTGTATAAGAAATGAAGCTAACATAATCTCTACCAACCCAATTAGCCCAAAATTTTGAATTTTTCTTACGTGCACAACAAGAAAGCTTCCTTCATAAATAATTGTGCCTTTTCAGGGTAACCCAAAAAAGTTACCCTCGAACGACTTTTTTTAGCACACGTTGATATTCTCTCATTTATTTATTTAAAAAATATATAATTATAGATTTTGTTTTTTTATCAAAAAACGACGGTTTCTGTTGATCTCAAAATTTTCCATTAATCAGGATGGAAAATTTTTTTAATCCCTAAACTACCCCTACCAGACCCTTGAAAAACCCTCCCCGAAACCCTTATCTCTAAACCCTAGACCCCCTGACCCACTTATCTTGCTCTTCCAATGAAGTGTAGTTTAGGGTTTTAAGGTTCGGGAGGGTTTGTTGGGGTTTTGGCTAGGGGTATTTAGGGATTTCTGATAAATTCAGTTTAATTTAACAGAAAATTAATGAAAATCGTCGTTTTCTGATAACAAACGACAATATCAATATGGTTTTAGAAAAAATGGTGAGGACCATACGTTTGTATTAAAAAATATCGTTCGATAACATATTATTCGAATTTCCTCCCACCGCTGCATTTACTTTCTCTATCTCTAGTACACTAAAAATAGTAATGCAATATCATTATTTGAAAATTCGTGTGGGACAGAGCAAATGGAGATTGCAAATTCAAAAGGTCCTGGCGAGCTACTGAATTGGGAAGACATTCAAAAGATGAAGTACTCATGGAACGTGGCTTGTGAAGTCATGAGACTTGCTCCTCCTCTCCAAGGAGGTTTTCGGGAGGGCATCAATGACTTCATCTTCAATGGCTTCTCCATCCCCAAGGGCTGGAAGGTAATCAATCACATTCGATAAATCGTCAAAACTCGTTAACAACTAAATCATTAACTAACCAAAATGACATGTATGTGAACATGAACAGATATATTGGAGCGCGAATTCGACGCACAGAAACCCAGAATGTTTCCCACAGCCTGAAAAATTCGATCCCAGTAGATTCGAAGGATCTGGACCCGCTCCTTACACGTTCGTTCCCTTCGGGGGAGGCCCGAGGATGTGCCCGGGGAAAGAGTACGCTCGATTGGAAATACTTGTGTTCATGCACAATGTGGTGAAGAGGTTCAAATTTGAGAAGGTGCTGCCTGAGGAGAAAATTATCGTTGATCCAATGCCAATACCTGCTAAGGGTCTCCCCGTTCGCCTCTATGCTCACAACAAAGCTTGATTAATTAGTTAATTAAGCCATGATTGATATTTAAATAATCTTCTTACCACTCTGTTTCTGTATACATAAGAAGCTAGCCAATATTAGCTTTTGTTTTCTTGGTGTTAGAACTGTTGAAGTTGAAATATTTAAGTTATGTGGAGGAATGTTATGAAGCTTTTCAAAAGAATTGAATGTTGTTATAAATGCTACACCATCAATAAAATTATTTCATGTTGCAAAAACTCTCTCTAGATTGAGAGAATCCCACAAGCCCTGGTCGTCGTTGCCTCCGACAATAGCTCTTTCCCTCTGATCTCCTCCTGTTTTTGTTGCTAATCTTTCCACTGATAGTGTTATCGTTACCTCATCTGGGGCTTCCTCGATCGGTTTCCCGATTTAGGGTCGACAGGCACGAGTTTTTCTTTTTTTGCACGATCTCGTCATCCTTTCCCCCAAAACATCTCCTCCGCTACATGGAGTCCTCCCCTCCTCCTCCTCCTCCCACGGGCCCTCACCGCAGCACCAAGGTGCAACTCAAGCAAAGCGGGATGGCTAGAGTCGAGATGGGAAAAGCAATCTTTGCGCCTCCTCATGAGAATAAGGTCAGATCGATCTCCTAAGTTTACAATTGGAATAGTCATCGTTAGTATAATCTTTTTATGTGTTTCACTGAATCTCTCAGCTGCGAAGCAAAGCAATTATTGTTACTGTGATCCCGAGCGCTAGTACACCCGTCTATGGAGATCCCAGACTATAACCTGGATCGTAAGGGATATCCCCCAATTATGTACTTGGTACTCCGTACCTTTCCTTATCAATAAAATTGAGGTTGAATCGCTAAGTATATTCACTATACATTTTTTTGTACGGGCGATTTCAACATACAAATTCCGTTAAAATTAACAGACTTTGCAACAAATACAAAATACACCGTTATTACATGGTACATTTAAAAGCACAAAACTGTAAATTACAAATAGTTACCCATAATTTATATCCTCTGATAAAATAAAAATAAAAATCATCAAGCAACATTTCTAGTTGACAAAAACTAAAACATGTGAAATATAAGTGATCTACTACCTCTTTCTGAGGTTGTGATAGAGGATTGTGCTATGGGAACAGAGGCTGGTAGAGAAGGCCGGTACTTTCTCGAAATCCCATCATCAAGTTAAGATTCTGCAGTGCTTGACCTGAAGCTCCCTTCACAAGATTATCGATCTGCAACAAGTATCTTAAAGCTCAACGAGACTGAAAGGACCATTTTAATTTGCAAACATGTACACTAAGAACATAAGAAAGCTTTCTTAGTACAAGACTGAATGAGTTTTACATACCACGGAGATGATTATTGCTCTTCCAGGGATTCGATCGGGAAAGACATTCATCAAACAATAATTAGATCCTCTGACATTTCGAGTGTGAGGAACAACTCCTTTCTCCAACAGGATTGCAAACTCTTCCTCCTGCAACCAAAAGAACAAAGACAACTCGTTTACTGCACATGAAACATCTCTTTATCGAGTTTTGATGTGATTTTCTACAACTAGGACTGATCACAGAGACCAGTTACCAGATAAAATGACGATTTTACACTTACACTTTAAATTTTAAAAATAATAAGTAAAGAACAAAACTTCATATCCTTAATCTTGTACAAAGAGTAAGAAATTCAAGGAATATGAAATTTTGGATTGTGTTCTTTAATTATTATTTTAAAATTTTAAACTTCCAAAGGTAAAATCATCATTTTGAAACAGATTTATACATAGTGCAACAAAAAGACAAGTTCAGGGCATTTTTGTTTTGCAATTATCAAAGAAGAGGGCTACAAGTTGCATAAAATGAATACCCCGGGGTACTTTTTTGCAATTATCCCAAAATATACCTTGTATGAGATCTTAAGTTGTTGGTACAAATCCTCAGATGTCACTCCTGGAGCCATTTTCACATATATAGTTGATTGCATGCCACGGCTCTGTAAAATAGGAATAATGAAGAGAGAAGAATGATCAGCGCTTCTTGAAATTAATGAAAAAATAGAATTAGTTGATGCATCGGGTTTAGGTAGTACCATCGGCATTAGGTGTGGAGTGAAGCTGACAGTAACTTTTGAATGGGCAGCATCAGATAACCCCTGTTCAATTTCTGGAACTGAAATTAACGTAACACAGGTTAAGACTTAGGAATACTATGAAGCCACAACATTGACCCCTTCCGGTCAAAACTTAAATTTGATTGATGTAAGTTTTATGCATTTTACAAAAATCGTTACTAGTATGCGTACAAGAGATCCACCAAAAATATTGTTGATTTATGGTAAAAACAACACCCATAAACTCCTCCATAAATCTTCAGCCTTAACAACTTTTGGGTATGTAATGACAAAATGCAGTTATTTTTCCATAAGGGTATTTTCATCATTTCCAACCAAAATTGAAAGAATTAGAGCAAATTGAGACAAAAAAAACATAAGGGGATTGTCAAAACTTTTTAAACTTACGGGTTGTTAGTTGAGAACAGTACATACATAGATGTAGCTAAGTGAGATTTCTCCTAAAACCAACACCCGTAAACTCCCATGTGAATCTTCATCCTTAAATTTTCCCTCTAATTGTTTCAAGATGTTAGAGGATCTTATACTAAAGACCACCTAGTCCTTAAGCATTGCATCAATCTAGTATCCATGGTGCTACTAGGTGAAGTTACACATTCTGGGAAATCCAATGTAAAGTCTGTAAAAAGAAATATCTAGAACGGATAACCACAAGTCATCACTCTTACTGATGCAACACATAAATAATTACAAATAAATAATTTTTTATAGCTGCATGAGTTTATTTTTTATAAAAGCACAGAAACTTACCATGACGATGCCTGGTTATACCATAAGAATGAATTCCTTCAGCTATTTCAGTATACAAATTAGACTCCTTGGCACCACGTCCTGCAGAATTCATCAGAAACCATTAATTACAGACAGTAGCAATGCCACAGATAACCAAACACAGATGTCACGATAAATTTACTAGTAATTCAAAAGTCAACCTGCTCCACTAACACCAGATTTTGCATCAATAATAAGATTTTCAAATTCAATGAGTTTTGCCTGTACACAAGCAAGATAAAGGCAAATCAGAAAACCATAATAATAAATGCATATACAAGAAAAAAAAAAAGTCAATGAAATGATGATGTCATAATATTCTCAAGCTTTCAAAAATAATTCACCACCTTAATCAAAGGAACGAGAGGAAGCTGAATAGATGTTGGATAACAACCGGGATTAGCAACCAGACGTGCGTTTATGATTTCCTCCCTTGAAAGCTCTGTCAAACCATATACTGCTTCTTTCTAGGACCAGGTAATCAAATGTTATCTATCTGAGTTCAAAAGTGAATCAAGAAAATCATAATAGCCATAAAAAAAATCAAATATTTAGTGACTAAATAAGGTGCACGTAGGGAAAAAAAACTTACCTGTAACTCTGCTGCTCTGTGAGGTTGACCATACCACTCTTCATATTCAGAAATATCTCGCAACCGAAAGTCCTACAGAATCATCAGACTGCTAATTAAGGAGCACAATATCAATTTGTTTTAAGGGACAACCTCACAAAACTACCCTAACCTTGTCACCTTTCTCACTCAACTACATTAAACTTCCAAGCTATCTCACTTTACTCTGTTTAGGTAGTAAAAGACAAAAATGCCCTTCATTAATTTTAAACAAAAATATGACACTATAATGAATCTTCCCAAGTTCCATAAATTGCTGTGAGGGTATTTTTGTCATTTATTATCAAAATAGAGTAAAGTGAGAAATCTTATAAGATTAGTGTAGTTGAGTGAGAAAATATAAAAGCCCCTGTAGTTGAGTGAAAAATGTGACAAGTCCAGTATGTTCATATTCAGAGGTGAGTATCGAGAACATACTGCAGAAAGATCAACAATCTTTAAATTTCTTGGAAGAGCTTGGATAATATCCTGTAATGAAGCACACAAAAAAATCATCATTGACCTAATTAGTTCTTTTTGACATGGGACTAGCACTAGCATATAAGAAAAAAGAAACCTGAGTTGTGCCATGGGGGAGGCAACAGAACACAGCATCAACATCAGAAAAGTTTGCATCCTTGATAGCGACCATATCTGGCAGATCCTGGGAAGAGAAATGATCTCAGCCATTGAAATCATAGCACAAAGTACTAAACCTGGCATAGTGGAGACATACTTGTGAGATCAGGTGAGGAAATACTGATCCAATTGATTGACCTGCTTTTCTGTCAGCAGTCATCAGTGTAATGCCAAAGTACGGATGGTTTGCCAGGAGCCGAACAATCTGTGCAAAAAACAAAGGAGTCCATTACACAAAATGACTATTTTACCCCCAGACTATTTTTAAAATAACAATTTTACCAAATTAAAAACAATATAAATAATACTAATTAATTAAGGATTTTCAGAAATTGTCATTTTATTTTTTATTCAAGAGGAAGATATGTCATTTATTAGAGAATACGTAATAATCCGCAAAATTTTAAGGAGTATTCATTCTTTCCCCTCCATTTTGACAGGGTAACATGTTTCAAACATAAGGGTGGCTTTAAATATCGTTTTTTTGTCAGTGGGTAGATTTCTGTTTGTAACCAATTCATAAGGGTAGTTTTAAGGAATTCCCCAACAAATAAATACTTCCCAATTGGATTTTTTTCATCAATTTCCTTACTTCTTGCATGAAAAGTAAAATGACAGAAAAAAGAACCAATACACACATACAGCACATATGGATAGTTAATATACCTCTGAACCAGTGTAGCCACTGGCTCCAAGGACACCAACGCGAACACTCTTCTCGAAATTCTGAGTTTTCTTTTCTGAAAACTGCAAGCTGTGGGTCGATGAAGCAGCTGAACTTCTAATTGGTAGCGTCTTTATACATCTCTTCTTAACACTCAAAAGCTTAGATTCATTCTACAATGCAGAAAAAGAAGAAGAGAGAAACATATTCAAATTTACATCTCCTGATGAATACAAATATGATCACCATTACAGGTCTGTACTCATACAATTTATCAGGAAACAAATAGTGCAATGAGGAGTAACAAACCTTCCAGAGCCGTCCTCCATCAGCACAAACCAAACCAAGCGTTGAAGTGCTCATTTCCTAATATAAAAATCGAGATATCAATAGCAAGAAAAGAGATGTTGAGATGTGAAATCAGGGTTGTTTCAACTTTGAATCAGCAGTTAGTTTGTTTGAAGTTTTGGACCAGTTTCAGCCTTAGGTGTCATGCCAATCAAAAACATTTTTTTATGAGGCACACTAATGGCTTTAAATCATTTTCACCAATTACATGTTCATAACAACAAAAGAAAAGAACCCACTAATTGTTCATTAAAAATGAAAATTTGAAAAGAACCTCAAACCCACCATCTTTAATTTTCTCATGAACACAATGCAATTAAATTTTTATTGATATGTTTGGATTGACACTAAGGTATTCTCAATCTGATTTTTATTCATGCTCACATCCCATAGAACAAATTTATTGCACCACAAATGGGGTCAATGGGATTCACATTCCCTGTTAATTCTACTCCAAAAACTACTAAAATCACAACTTTGTGTTTCAGTCTCTGATTCCGATTATCATATAGACAAATTTTAATGCTCGGGTTTT
This sequence comes from Erodium trifolium, assembly GCA_036897425.1. Taxonomy (NCBI): domain Eukaryota; kingdom Viridiplantae; phylum Streptophyta; class Magnoliopsida; order Geraniales; family Geraniaceae; genus Erodium; species Erodium trifolium. Next base: position 3,986 of record JAYMTN010000561.1, on the reverse strand, counting down.
CAAGTTCTACATATAGATGCTAAAAATTGAGTAGAAAATGTGTATAAGAAACAGCTTCAGATTGAAGTATCAAACTCTCTGGTACAGCATGACAAGTTAAATTAGCAAGAAACAGAACCGGCAATTTCTGGCAGAATATTAATGGTTAAGAGCTCACTTGTACTTTGAAGCAATCTTAACGCCGGAGGGGGGGCGGCGGGAGCGAGCGGAGTAGCGCTGCGTTGCGTTGGTGGCGCAGAAGATCTGTCGTGGACCGCAAATGGAGCGGCGAGAAATAAAGAGAACCACCCACCATGACGGGTCGGGTCGGGTCCTCGCCCATCTCGTTTGACCCGCTTGGTCCGATTTGATCGGACCTAGCATTCTTACTGATCGGCGAGATTAAATCAGATTAGAGCAATGGTTTTAGTAAAAATAAAGTATAACCTAAGTAATTTAGTTAGAAATATTATCTCTTTTCTTATGGCAGTAAAGACAACGGCAAGTACCTCCGCCTCGCCTAGTGAGGGATGGACGGACCAGTGAGTGGTTTACGGGTATCACTATCTTACTTACCGATCGTAATATGAAAAAGGTTCCACCAAATACCGACACGGTACTCTCTCTTTCCTTCTCGGAAGTTAGTATTCTCGCGTTTTTTGAGCCATCACTTATCACTATCTGAGGGAGGACGACGTCAGCTGACATCCAAGGGGGGTACTTTGTCTGCCAAGGCTCCAATTCTCCGATAATGGATCCGCTTAACCCTAACTCCTCGTCATCAGCAATTGTATCAGTTGCTTCGACCGTTATCAGAGCATCATCCTGACGACACCTATGGATGGAGTGGTTCAATCAATGAGTTTCTATTTCATTTTACTATCAGTCTCACAATGTTATGACTTTTATTATGTTTGGATACATTTGTTTCAGTTGGATTTTCTTGTCCCTCGTTCCCCTTTTTGGGGTTGGCGCCCTCGGGTATTTTATTATCTTAATATATATGTCAACGTTAAAAAAAATCTTTCCTTATACAAAAGTTATCTTATGAGAACTGTAATTTAACTTACAAACTAAAGATTTTTTTTGAAAGGGGACAAATAAGTTTATTCATATAGCCAATTACAAAAATAAGGGGCAAGTTCCTAACATTGAGAATACAGTATCAGACCTAACCATAGGCAGGTATACTGACACTTTAAGTCACAAGAGCATAATTTTATTTGGAAAACTCGGAAGCAGCAGTTGTGCACAACTGTCAAACATAATTAAGCAGGTGCAAGGAGCTATACGCTCTACTAGGTGTTGGTCTTGATTTGTTAGCCGTTTTGGGTTGCCCTAACCCAAATAAGATAAGCTATGGAGAGCCGCCCATTCTATGGCCCAATGAGCTCCCATCCCCTTATCATACCCCGTCTCCTAAGATTCATGGCCCTCGACGAGGCCAAGCAGCCTCGCCAGTGACTCTAGGTCTTCCTCCCCTTAAGTCCCAACTAGATCCAGATCGTTGTCCAGGAATCCAGACTCCTGTTTCTTCATCCAGGCCTTGATTGCCTAGGTCCGCTTGGCTTTCTCCCATGTCAAGTCCTTGTCGTTCTTCATACGTCATGCCCTAAGAAGGAAGTGTAGATCAGATTAGGCCCATTTCCGTTTCTTTCTTGATCGGGGCAACAGATGGCCCTTGGAATCCCCTTAGGAGAGGACGAAGCTAATGGTTGTGGTGGCGTGGGTACCTAAGGTAGAGGCAAGCAAGTATCTAAAAACATTAGGCGCTAGTCGGACGGTTATTGGCTTTGGATTAAATGGGGACTGGTTGGGGATTAATCAAATTCAAATAAACAACTTTAGTATCGTTATAAAAGAATAAAAATGGGCAATAAACAATTGAAATTAATATGATATTATCCTTAAAAGATAAACAAAATGTCAATAAACAAGTAAACAACATTAACGTCCACAAATATTTAAAATATAAGTATATCATCTATGATTATTAATGAGGTAAAAAATCATGAACGTCACTAGGGTTCCAGCGGCATGGAGGTCGGAAGCCGTGAAGGATGCGTCTTGACGGCGTTGCTAGGCCGTGGGATCCCTACAAGTTTGTTCCGGTGTCGGCACAAGGAAGGTAAAACTGTTTTCTCTCCCTCTATCTCAATTGTCCGATTTGTTTTTTCGATTGAGTCTTTTGGGGATCCACCGTTGAGTTGGAGTTGGCAGGACCAGTTTCCGTCGCTAGTCGTAACCCCTTCCATGGCATCGGGTATCTTGATTGGGACCGTATTTGGAGTTGAGGTATTATGCAGGACATTGGTCCAAGTTGCAATTTAATCATTACACACACATGTTGGTAGGGTTTCTGACGTGGGGGAGGAGGTCGTAGTGAGTACAAGCCTCAAAGGGATTCTAGATGGCAGTGGTAGAAGCAGGTGTCGTGGAGGAGGATCTACCCTGCATGTAGCAGACGTTATCTCATATGGGGCCACCAGAGTTTTCTCCTAATCCGTTTGCAAGAAACCTTCTACCGAGAGCCTCGATTGGGCCTTGATGGAGATATCGTATCGGATAGCCCCCCATTCTACCCCTAGGATGACTGTTATGCAACCATGCCTTGTATGACCCTGACAGCCACATGCAAGAAAAAGTCTTGGAGGTTCTCGTACCAAATTGAAAGTGTGGTTGGGTACCCCTCGAAACTCGAGCGGACTTGTCACTTGAGCGGCCTGGTGACGTCAATCTCTGCTTGGAGCCACAAAAATTGATTCCAACCCCGACGCCTCGCATAGGTGCCTATGCTCCCAAAGAGTTCCCTATGAGGGTCCGCGTCTGAAAAGTTCGGGCTTCCACCGAGATATCGAACATATGGATCGTTATCCGCATACTTTTAAACATCAAGGCCTCTGGTTATGTGCGAGGGACAAGTGTGTGAGAAGGAGAACAACATCGTGGAAGTTCCATGGCTCCCAGTTGTGGATCCCAAGGTCTTCAGATTGAAGCGCTTCTCGGAGAGAAGTTTGCCCGCAAGAACAAAATGGTATTGGGTGTCGTTCATGGTCAGGACCGTTCCTACGGGGACGAAGATGGCCTCATCATTGTCCTCTTCATCGACAGCAAGCGACACTGTGCTCATCCTGTCTTTGAGGGACATCAGCTCTGGCGTTGTAAGATCCAAAGTGGGATGTGTTTCTACCATAGATCCGACTCCAAAGATGGAACCATAGATTGAAGGAAATGATGAGGGAGGCGATGCCGATAAAGAGGAAGAGGGGACGGCACCCTCACCCGACTACAATATGGTGGTGGCGACAATGCACCTTATTAAACCCTACAACCTCCATCACACCTCATAGAAAGAAAAGAGGAAAAGAGCACTTCCACTTTCGACGATTTTGGTATATGCTCTATAAAAATGTATTTTAATCATTGATATTGTCCGCTTGGAGTCTGTAATATCATCTAACAAGTTCAAAATCTACCTTATTATTGTTTGACAATGTGTCCGTTCAAAATAAATAAATATACCTTTTGGTACTGCATAAAGAAAAACTCTTGATAATTGTTCAACTAATTACCATATTTGATTGCTTGAATAAATTATCGTAAGTAATAAGAAATCTTATGATATAACTAAAAAAAAATATTTAGTACATATAAATAGTTAGTGGATAAGAACACATACAATATTTATACACATTATTTTATCGGTTACATTTGATACTAGATTATTGGTTAACAAGAGAAATATGTGGAGTTACACACTCTAATCTTCGTCTGGTCCACCAATCATACAATCACTAACTCAATGACAAAACTTTAACTGAAAGTCTGAAACCCTTTATCATTACTATCACTTCTCACCCTCACAAGACACAAGTCACAAGTATAAACAAATACAACAAATAAAATTACTTTTTTATCCCCTCAAATTCATAAATTTTTTTGAAAGCAAGAACGAACTTCATTAGAAAGAAAGATCATTCCTTACAACACAACCAATGGAGAGAAGG
>JAYMTN010000560.1:0-15935 GCA_036897425.1 Erodium trifolium | reverse complement strand
TGCTTACCGTCGGCAGCTCACCGCCAGCAGCCGGCGGTAGCGTTGTGGATGGTCTTACTTCAATCGTTACTGATTCCCAACAAGGTTTGGCAAGATATCTTTATGGATTTCACATAAGGGCTCCCAAAATCCAACGACTTTGAGGTAATTTTTGTTGTGGTTGATCGACTCATAAAGTCTCCTCATTTTGTTGCATTCAAGCATCCATTCACAGCTCTTACATTGGCTCAAGCTTTTCTCGATAACATATTTCGTCTCCATGGAATGCCTGCTTCAATTGTGAGTGACAAAGACAAAATATTTGTCTCCTAAAGTTTCATTTGGAGATATCCAAATCTCATATGAAGTCCCAAGCATATAGGAAGCGTTCGGATCTTGTATTTCAAGTGGGTGATTGAGTTTATGTTAAACTGCAACCATATCGACAAAGTTCTTTGGCTCGCCATCTTTCTCGAAAGCTCAATCTCAATTACTTTGGGCCATTCAAAATCGTGCGCAAAATTGGGCATGTTGCTTATACTCTGGACTTGCCATCTTCGTCCCGTATCCACCCCACTTTCCATGTCTCACAGCTCAAGAAACATGTGGGATCGTTGGTGGTTCAGTCATCCTTGCCGGAAACAAATGCATAAGGTACTATCGCTCGTGTTCCTTTGCATATACTCGACTGTCGTATCACATAGAGAGGGAATGGTCAACAACTCAGCTCCTCATTCAATGGTCGGATTCTGGTCCGGAGGAAGCTTCGTGGGAATTCCTTTTTTATTTGCAGAAACGGTTTCCAGACTATCCATTTACTTCATGAGGACATGAAGTATTTGAAGGGATGGGTAGTATTACAGACTTTTGGATCACGCCTTGTATTGAGCCGTTTCATTTTAGTTGAATTCGCTTTGTCGTTGGGCTTTATGATGGCCAAACCCAAGCCTGTTATCTTTTGCTTTTCCTTAAGTATCTGAATGAACCAATGCAGAAGGCATGTCGTTGAGCAACCTTGTCTTCTACCCCCCTCTCTCTCTAATCCCCAAATGCAACCCTAGTTCTCGGATCCTACGTTGCATTTACCCATCCCTTCACATAATCGCAACACACAAGCTTACTGTTCCTTCTTCCTCTAAAACCCATTGAAGCCTCCAACCGTTGTTGCTCCGACCCACGATATCTCAATCTTTCTTCCTCAACTTGCTGTGAAGAAACGACCACTGGCTTGATAAACGGAGCCAGCGACCCTCCCCCACCTTAGAACCCTCATGACCTCCCTGTGTCGTGTCCGATAATCGCATACACCCTTGAAGGTCTTTGTTAAACCAATCACAAAAGCTGACCTAAAAGGGCGCGTGATGTGTGTTCAAAACCTCGAATTTGAACTATTCATCCTAAGGTCTAAACTCAACATAACAAGTTCTATCCAAAATTCACAAGCAGAAGTCGACTTGGGCTGAAGCGTCGACTTTATCATAACCTCTTTATCAACATTCGATAAAATGTACCCCATGTTAATGTTTTTTTACTTCTCCTGATCATGGTTAGGACCCATAAGTATGTCAAGACCACTGATATTTACCTAATATTCATAATATAAAAAAAAATCTATAGAGTTCATGTCATTATTAGATCTAAAAATACAGAGGAATTACTCTTATTCATAGCCTGGCCCAAAATATGCTAAAACAAGCTTATGCAATTATTCAGGTGCACCGCCTCCCCCTCTGTTGATTCATACAATATGTATAAATCATCGACAATGAATATATATGACACATTAGGGTCTCCACGGGAAATCTTGTAAACATGGATGATACCTTTTGTTCGTAATGATTAAGGAGCCGAGACAGACCTTCCATACATAATAGAAATAGATATAGGGATAGAGAGTTCTCATGGTGTATACCTTGAGAAGGACGTAAAGGGCCGATATCGTTATTCCTATATTGGATTGAATATGTCACCGATTGAATGCATATACCGAGGTTCCTAAAATCCAAATTAACTCAAAGTATGGTGGGGTCAGTATTCATATACTTTACTCATATCTAATTTATGTGTCATATCTAACATTTTCACAAGTCTTGTGTTTCAAGAAGTGAATGATTTCAAAAGACATGAGCATAATATTTTGTATTGATCTATCCGGGACAAAGACAGTCTGCGACTCTAAAATAATATCCTCCAATAGGGGTTTTAAGAGATTAGTGATAACTTTTGAGGAAATTTAAACAACACATAGCACACTTATATAAGGGGAAGATAAGATTGTTTCCCTTTACGAATAATTTGTGAGTACTTTCAACCACATTCCATACCACCGTAATCTCATAAGGCTAGTAAAAGTAAGGATAAAGGTCATTTGGACCCGAGGTTTCGTCCGAGCCCATGAAGAATATTGCAATATGAACCTCCTTTGAGGTGACCAGTCCTATTAAAGCTAGACTCTACTCCGAAGAAATGAACATTGGAAATTCTCGTTGTTCCGAGACCGTTATGGTGAAAGTAGACTGGAAATGGCCCCGCATCAACTACTTCAAACTATCTCCCCCACCATTACAATACACGCATTATCCTAGATTTATGTAACTTCACTTATCTTGTGACGGTAAGGCATAGAGGCATGGAAAAACTTTGTACTACGGTCTCCGTCTTTGAGCCAATGTTATATAACTTTTGTTTTCAAGACTTCTCTTTTATTTGTAGAGGTAGCGTGTATTGTTTTTGAATAACTTCTCCTTTATGAATTCCATGTTTGTCTCTAAGACAATTCAAAATTGTTATTTTCCTCCTACACCATCTACTTATAATTGAATTGGCATTATACATGTTCCTACTCCATTACTAGAATGTTGAGCCCACCTATTCTCCTTCTCCTGAATATCAATCACTTCACCGCCATTAACGATGTTTAAATTAGTTGCACACATTCTACATCTTCCGTACTCACATTTTTCGAACACTAATCTCATCGGGCCTCTAACCTCCGATCCCGATCTGTCTCCATTATAACATATGATTTCAAGTAGATGCGCCCATATTAGTGAATCAGGATCGAGGGAAAAGTCTATCAAAACTTGTAGAAGTAAAAACTTTATCAATTTGCACCTCGATTATGCATCCGCATATCATCTTTTTTCCCAAGTAAAACCATGTCATCCCAATTCCAAGTCTCGAAGATCGATCAATTTAATAACCTCCTGAAACCTATCCATGAGCCAATTAGGGTAAGGGACGCCACCCCGCTTGTCCCTATTAACCAAAATGCAATTAAAGTTAACCACGAGGACCTACCTATTCCCATCCCTACTGTCAATGTCTTTAGTAAGTCTCAATTCCCTATTTGGTTCACCATTGATACCTATAATTCGTACATGATATAGAAGAAGGTTTGCTTCCATCCCATCCATGCATACAACTCAAAACATAAGTCGATATCAAAGAAAAGTAACCCACAAAAGCACAACTGAAAACACGATTTAGAACAATGTTACCAATACTTCAGTATTCATGTTTACACCCAACAAAATTATATGAAAATTAACAAGAATTTTGTCAATTGAGATGTACAGAGAGTGATGTGAGTTATTTATTTATAAAAGTATATTTAAACAAAAAAAGTATGAAATATCATTAATTTCTCTCTCTTCTTTATATTTAATTTTCTCAAAAATGTTAAAACACGATCCAACCCAAAAACTCAAGTTGATAGTAAAGGCACCAATATGGTCATTGAGTGGCCAATTACTCCACTCACTTTCTATGTGGGTCAACACATTAATACATATGCGAGCCTCGCACGTGACACATTAAAGTATCGATGAAATGTTTCTTAACACAGGCCCAATCCACCATACTAAACCCCGATCCAACCCAAATGCTCAAGCTAATAAGCTGATAGGAAGATGCATCAATATGTTTATCAAATAGTCATTTTATCCACACACTTTCGATATGAGACAATACTTTAACAAAAAACGACATTTGGGTCATGATGATTTTCCCCTAAATCCACGTGCCCCATGCCGCTTCCTTGTTGAGGTTCACCTAGAATCGACCGATTTCTTCTCGTCAACCTCGATCAATGATTCCACGACTCATCCAAATTTGATTCCGACTTTATAATCAACCAATGGTTGGCAATAATCAACCCAATTGCTTGATCTAATTTAGAATCAGAGTATTCCTTTAAGAAGACCTCGACTACAGTTAGGATTGGGAAATGATATATTTTTCGAAATAAAATAAAGGGGATAGATACCCGATAAATATTTTCCACGAAAAAACAGTGAAAATTGAATGATCCTTCTCTCTAGGGACTTCTCCGTATTTACGATCAGGTACCGTACAGACGACGTAACGTTTTTCACACCAACCTTCTCGGTGACCTCATCCAAAATCTCGAGGGTTATTTTGGTGATAAAATGAAGACGAGACTTTATCCTATACAAGCGTTTCCACTGTAAGAGAAAGTCAGTATAAGGATCCCACGGTCACAAAACAATCAATCAATGCCGTTGGCTGTTGGTGAGAGCTCTAGAGATTAATCGTATCTGCTTACGTCGGAGAAGGAAAAGTACGCGAATCTTGTACACGCGCTCATTCGCACGTGGGGAATAGAAAAAAGCACGCACAGCAACCCGCACCGAACCGCATCGAAACAAAACCCGGACTTGTTCCTGTTAAAAAATCGGATTGCATAATCAGCTATGGGTCCGGCGCATCGTAATTGGAGGATTGGTTCGGGTTGGTTCTTTTCTCTTCGGTCAAAGAAACGCATATATCAAAAACGAAGAGTGAAAAAGTCGGCTCTAGCAACCTCAAACCCTAATTGCATCACAATCGGTTGCTGTCTCTCACTCGATTGATTCGATCTTCGGAGCTGAGGTTGAATCCTGTCCCTAGGGTTTATCAATTTCTCTGTCGATTTTCAGAATCGTCACTTCAATGTTTTTTTTTTGGTTTTGTTTCGTGTAATCTGATTAAGGTTTTGATTAATTTTGTTGTGCTTGTTCCAATTCGTCAGATCAATCACTGTCCCTGGACCTGCGGATTGTTTTGATGCTTCTGGTTGTTGATTATTCGCTGTTTCAGCTTCAGAATCTGTCGTGATTTGGGGAATTTGCATCGAAAATGGATTTGATTGCTGGTTGCAAGGTGCCTGTTTGCTTCTCGCTCAATTTGATTTCATTTTCCACCATATTGTCTTCACTTGTTCGAGTTAGTCTCACTGTTGTGCTTGTTTGGGTTTTCATCTGTATTGCTCTCTGTTAGGCCATAGAATCTTATGGCATTTGGGTTTCGGATGATGGATACACGATTAAGTAGTCCCTGAAGCTTCCTATGTTTTGTATGTAATAGAATGTAGTGTTTTATGGAGTAGTGTCTGTTAAAGACTGTTTCGGGGATGGCTTAGTTGTATTTACTGAACATATGTTCTTTCCCAGTATGTGATTAGTATACCATATGATCTGCAGTAATTCTGAAAGCATTATACTACGCGTGAATTGTATTATCGGTTCTTATAATATACCATTAAATAATTGCCTTTTAATTCATCTAGTATTAGGTAACTTTACCGTTGGATATTTCCACTGTACTGGCAAGGCATCATTATACACCTCTACGCTCTACCTATGGATGGTTTGGTCAGCCCCTGCCGGGATGAAGTGTCCAGATGAATGAATAATATATATTATTAACATATCATGTGCTGCATGTCCAAGCACAATGAGTAAATGTAATCAATTGTGATCATCATGGCCTAATAATTCTCATGATAAGATCTACTACTTAGGCCATATGTAAGAGAGTTGTAGTTATATAAACCAAAGCAATGTTCATGAGGTTTGAGGCTCATCTCATGCTGTTCTATAGTGCCAAATGTAAGACAGTTTTCATTCTCAAAGATGAATGCATTAAGTGATGTTTTCGGTAAAATTGCTTCCCCCCTCCCCAACTTCAAAAGGAATTTGCCATGTTCCTTACTTATGATAATTTTTGTTCATCTTGCAGGACAAGTTGGCATATTTTCGAATAAAAGAGTTGAAAGATATCCTCACTCAGTTAGGTCTTTCAAAGCAGGGGAAGAAGCAGGTATGATGTCTGACATGTCACCATACATTGTTTATGATCTGATTCATTTTGTGCATTGCGTAACAGATACTAAGAATAGTGTGATAATTCATGGTTACGCTGGCCTAAGAGGTATTGCTATACAGAATTTATTGGATATGGAAGGAGGATAGAGGTAGATGATCGGCAACGGTTTTGATAGAGGATTCATCTAGCCAACTTCAACTTAGTTTCTAGATAAGGCTTGCTTCTTGAAGCATAAGAATACTAGATAAAGAGATCACTAACCGTTGTGCTTTGGTTGTGAATATTAGTAGTTTATCTGACCTTGTATGGGGAGTTTATGGGCTTCATTTTTCTTTTATGTTTACTTCATTTGTTCATACTGTGTTTTAAATTCTTATGGCTTTAGTTCACGCTATCTGTTGTGTCTTATCTAGTTATCGTACCATCATTTGGATTGTTATCTCTTCCCTCTTCATTTAAACCATCTCTTTTCTTGTCAATTCCTGGTCTCATTGCTGAGCATTTGCAGATTGCCAAAATAAGCTTGTATTACTTGCAAAATTCCTTGTGATTGTTTTTCCTCATTTCCTTTCGAGTTTTACTTTTCTTTATGGTGTCTCCTAGTGAGGTCAATCTTATTACCTGAGGGAAGGGCTATATTTATTCAGCTTTCGAACACATTTAGGCTGGTTCACGGCCCCAGGAAATTCCCACTCAGCATACATGTTTGTATTGACTTTTCAAAATAGCTTATAAGCATGTGCTTTTATTTACGCAACTTATGTAAGGATGTAAAAGTCTTTTCATTGGTTAAAGTAGCCTTAGTGGTTTATACGCTCCAGAAATGGGCTCTTATTTTCCAGCTTCTAAGCAGCCTATAAGCTCGAACTTAGAAGTTAATTTTCAAATCTATAAGTCAGTTTGACAAACTTATGAGTTAGTCCAAACACTCTCTCAGAATCAGTATACTCTGAGCTATGCTATTGTTAATTAACTTTTCTAGTTGTTTGATGAATATTTTATCTGACATGTATTTATTTTTTGCAGGACCTTATTGACAGAATATTGAGGACCTTTTCTGATGAAGAAGGTAGTTGATTAGTTGCAAACTCATTAGTTTTATTCTTTGCTTTTAATTGAAATTGCTGCTGTAAATAAGATATTATATTTCTTTCTGTTTTGTTGATAACGTAGTTGGTCTCCAAGTTCTTGAGGCTTTCTCTCTTTATATCTGTTTCTTGTGCATTTTATGTTTTGATTTCACTGTCATTTTTTTGTTGAAGCGCTTGTAATTTCTTTCTTTTCCTCTATTATGGGGTTTGGGTTTACGGTACTGCTATTCTTCAATTACAAAATTTCGTGGTCATTTTGTACAGTACTCTCAAAAAAAATTCTTTGCAGATTCCAAAACGCGCACAAAGAAGCATGCTATTAGAAAGGAAGAGGTAGCAAAACTAGTTGATGATACATACAGGTTTGTGTTTTGTGATCATTCTACCTTTCCTTATTGGAATTCCTGTCCCAATATTGTATTACCTGTTATCTGTGTTCTAAAAATCGGGCCTAGGTGGCGATAATCGGGGCCGGGGATTTTTAGAAAGCGGATTCGGATAAATTGGTTCAGTGTTGTAAAAATCTCCGCCTAGATGGGGATTAAAAATCTCAGCCTAGAAAGCGGATTTGTTAATGTTGTTTCTGACACTTTTTTTTTATCTTTTAAGGACAATGTCATATTAAATTTCAATTGTTTATTGCTAATTTTTATTTTTTTGAAGGATATTAACATTAATTTGATTTTTTTGTCATTTAAGTATATGAATGTAACAAATATATATATTTTCTGTATGTTTTGAATGTTTGTTATTGTTTTTTCATAATACAATTTATATTTTGTTATAAAAATAAAAAAAGGAGAAAAATACAAATCCGATAAATCCCAGAAGGTCCTAGCCGCCTGACTAGTGCCTAGCGTTTTTTTAGAACCTTGCCTGGTATTCTATCAGATGCACATTAATCTTGATATCATTTTATATTTTTCTGCTTCTGATGCCCTATGACCCATTTTTTTCTTCGGACATGTATATATCATCGGTGCCTGTGGTCAGAAAAATGCAGGTTTCTGGGGCCACTGATTTGGCATCAAAAGGACAAGGTGTCTCTGATGTTAGTAATGCAAAAATTAAAGGTGAAACTGAGGATCATTTTCAGCTAGACACGAAAGTTCGGTGTCTCTGTGGAAATCCATTGGAATCAGGTTCTATGATCAAGGTGAGTTACAGATGTATTTATTTGCACTTTTTATGAGCTACAAGTACAAGTACGTAGATACAAGTGCAATATTGTCTGGCTGATGTCCAGAAGTTGTGCATGGAAATGTTAGTGCTAATGGGACACTACCAATTGGCTCCTGAAATTTGAAATAATAGCTAGTTCATTTTTAATCAATCTGTAGAAGTTGAAACTGAGTGTCTGGCAGCAACTTCATGGTATTAAGTGTTAATTTTTTAGCTAAGACTATGAGGGTACTATGGACTAACAGTGACGTTTAACTCCCCAATTTTTGTTAGGGTGAGCAACAGTCAGTTTTGTCGGTTTTTTTACCATTTTAAAATCCGGTTTTCGGACAAAAAACAAAAAAATGTTTTAATTCTAATATTCTGAAAAAAAATCACATGCAATGCAAATTAAGTAAGTTCTAAACAAAGTAAATAAGTAAGATTGAACTTCATTAAAAAATGGGTTTAACTTAGAAGAAATGTGCTTCATAAGAACCCAGGCTTAACACAAAGGAAATATGCTAAACTCAAAATTCCCAAATTTAGGCCCAACTAAGAGAGCATTAGGTTCCCCGTTAAAAACCGACAGAAAAACCAGCGGTTTTATTTGTTTCTTGGTTTTGAATTGGTAGGTTTTTTCGGTTTGGCGTTTTTGTTCTCTCACCCCTACTTTAAACTATTCAAATATAAAGCCCCTTTTGTTATGACTTTAACAAGTGCAAGGGAACAGCTCGAATGTAGAATTTGTTTTTACTTTTTACAAATAACAACGTATTTTTTTCATATTCTTGTTCATTTTTTCCTCATCATTTTCATTATTCACACTTTTGCTACTTGTACTTCATTTTTTTTCTTACTTGTGTTATTATTTTGCTTATATTTAGCATCTTGCTATTTCCTTTTTTTGTTGGCAGTGTGAAGATTCAAGATGCAATGTTTGGCAGCATATGGGATGTGTTTTAATCCCTGAGAAACCTACGGATGGGGATCCACCAGTGCCTGAACTGTTTTATTGTGAAATTTGCCGTCTTAATCGTGCTGATCCGTATGTATCACCTTGACTCTTTAAATGTGTGGATCCTAATGTGTAAGATTATGATGCATTTGCATGGTTGTTGTTCGTTTTAGCTGACCACGTGCAACATCTTGCCTTCTGATCCTTTTGTTTTCATAATACATATTAGTTACACAACTAATCCATACCTTTTTCTTAAAAAAGTCACCCATATCTTTCCCCTTAATGTTCAGATGGATCCCCCCTACTTATCATAAACATTAAATTAACGACACATGGAATATATAAACTGAATGGTGAATGAGTTTAAAAACTCAGAACCTTCCAAGTGTTTTTTTCCTCACGAAAGTAGTTAAGCAGAAATGCTGTTAATATTTTGCATTTAGAGAGGATGCTCATGGTTGAAGGATAAACTGCTTATTAGAATTGGGTGCTGGGCACATTACTTACCCAACTTAATTTCCAAGTTTCCACGAGCTTGGACATGACTCCTGTTGTGGGAAGGATGAAAGTACATAGTTCAGGCACATATACTGAATGCATCTGAAGTTCTTATGAAGCCATTTTAAGCTATTGTATTTAAATATCAAGTACATGCGAATCTGTTAGGAAAGGATTGAACAAAAAGGATATTAATGATTTGATGGTTATATATGTTGTCACGTAGTCATTTCTCCATGACAAGGGCATTGTATGTTTAGGTTATATACCTAAAATGCCCAGTTCAGTGAATGTTCTTCCTGTAACAATGCAGTATTTGCTTGCTTAGACTTTTCTGTTCATGTTCCAATGCTGACATATCTGTTTTCCCCGTGAACAGTTTTTTGCTTTCGGTGACACATCCTTTGTATCCTGTGAAGTTGACTAGCACTAGCATTCCTTCTGATGGGTTAGTACAATGATACAATTATACATGCCTCTCTTTGAACTAGCAACATTGTGAAGGTTGACTTATCTCTCATGTCCTAATTCTGTTAATTATTCTTGATTTGAACTGAGAAGATGTTCTTGGTTCGATTTTGGCAAGCTAACTTGACTTTCATGAAATTATGTTCATGAATCTTTGTCTTCTTTACACACTTGTTACTATAATTATGGGTTCCATGGATTAATTTGATATCCACTAGTCCAGCTTATTGCCATATAATTATATTGACTGTCAGATGGGTATCATGGGATCAAATAAACACAAAAAAATCTTTCAAGTGCGCTATATGTAGATATGCTTACTTTTAACTTACATTTAATTTAGTATTTATTTTGTTGCAGCACAAACCCTGTCCAAACTGTGGAGAAAACATTTCAGCTTACAAGGGCAGATAGGGATTTGTTGTCAAAGCAAGAATATGATGTTCAGGTTAGTTTTTAAGTTCTTCACTGATTAGTTGTAGTCTTTATTTGGGCTGCTGATATACTGAATTTACACTTTATGACTAGGCTTGGTGTATGCTTCTGAACGACAAGGTTCCATATAGAATGCAGTGGCCACAGTACGCAGATCTACAGATCAATGGTATGATGGTTACCAGTTCTTCTTTTGATCTGTATGTGTGTATTGTGTAAACTCATTGGCTACTTTAATTGTGAGTACCTTTAAGTTTTTGAAATTATGGCATTTTATATGCATACCAACTTAATTGGTTATTATAATTTAATGTTGTGTGTATGTATAGAAGGAAGTATATGAATCAAAGAAGAATCAGCATTAATACAACATATTTTTTTGGTTCGGTATCTTGGTCCAAAGTTATTGTTATAATTACTAAGTTATTTACTGTTTAATTCTCCAGGTGTGCCAATGCGTGCAATCAATAGACCTGGCTCTCAACTGCTGGGGGCAAATGGTCGTGATGATGGCCCAGTGGTGAGCAAAATCCCTTTAACCACCTGAGGATTTTCTGGTTGTAGTGTTGGTTTTACCTAACTAGTAAAATTGTATTTTTGTTTCAAACAATTATAGTTTTATTTATTTGTTTTCTTCTCTCTTGTCAGATAACACCATGCACCAAAGATGGAATTAACAAGATTTGCTTAACAGGATGTGATGCTCGCATATTCTGTTTAGGAGTTCGAATTGTAAAGAAACGCACAGTTACACAGGTTGGTCTTTTCTGAATAGGAAGTTTTCAAGTACAATTTATGTACAGTATCTGTTTCTGTATGTATTTCCTTTTGAGTTGAGTTACATTATGATGGTCATTTCATTGGTTTTCAAAAAATATTTATGTATGCATTTATCTTTAACTTTAAATAACTTTTTTTCTGTATTTGTACTGGTCAAGTTGTATCTGAAAATATTAAGCATTTATATTTTTATATATTAGTTCTTGACTACTCCCATCTGTTCTCATGTTCAAGTAATTAAGTTATAAGTTATAACTAACTTATGCTAATCCATGCTTAATTAACCATCTAAAATGGGGAGTGAGCATTATTTTTTGGCATCCAGTTTAAGCAAGTAGGACTCTCACTCAATTTTTGTTGCTGTTTAAGCTCTTTTCTGCATCTAGTTTCCTTCTCGTTTTTTCTAATTAAATATAGTCATGTTTTATTTTCTAGATCCTCAACGTGATTCCCAAGGAGTCTGATGGTGAGCGATTTGAGGATGCTCTTGCTCGTGTACGCCGTTGTATTGGTGGTGGAACGTCAAATGATAATGCTGATAGTGATAGCGATATTGAAGTTGTTGCAGATTCGTTTGTTGTCAATCTACGTTGTCCAGTAAGTTGAAATAACATGTACATGTGGTTTGTAATGCCAAATTTGTCTATAAAATGCTTGGAAGTAATTCCATTCATATATACATGAATTTTACATCTTTCAGTTCAAACATCAAGCAATTAGTTTGAGCCTATTTAGTCGGAGAATGTGTTCATTATTATTTTTACTGGTCAAGGAATTATTTCGAGTATTTTAACAGTTGATAGAGGTTTTTTTTTTCTTCACTGAAGAGTTTTTTTCTCTTACCACGCTCTGTTATCTTCTTAGCAGAAGTTATAAATGTGGTCTGCTCAAAGGATGTGTTAAGCTTAACTTAGCACTACTACAACTTGATGGGCTCCAAACTCATTATTTCTAACACTAGTGGTAGTATGACAGTTGTTTCAGTAATTCTATAGATCTATTTTGTGTTTCTTAACAATCATATAAGTTGATATGGGTACTACATAAATAAAAGTATACCATGATGGCTATCGAGGTGGTGGTTACTCATCCTTATTTTCCTTTCATCACTGTATATAACATTGAATTGTGCTCTGATGCATGTAATTGCAGATGAGTGGTTCAAGAATGAAGGTGGCTGGAAGATTTAAAGCTTGTGCACACATGGGTTGTTTTGATCTTGATGTTTTTGTGGAAATGAACCAACGGTCTAGGAAGGCAAGCAACTAAACATACTTATGTATCGCTTGTATGTTTCTCTTGCATCTATTTTGTTTATTGGAGCTATTGTCTACTTTTGTTGCAGTGGCAATGCCCTATTTGTCTGAAGAACTACTCTTTGGAGCATATAATCATCGATCCGTATTTCAATCGCATCACATCTTCGGTAGCTTCTCTTCTCTTCTCCCATCCGATTTTATATCAGTTGCCAATTTTTGTTCAATGCATCACCTACTTGATTTGAACATTCATCTTAATGTTGCTTACATTTGGGTGAAGATGAGACATTGTGGAGAAGACGTGACAGAAATTGAGGCAAAACCTGACGGTTCATGGCGTGTGAAGTCTAAAAGTGAAAGTGAACGTAGAGAACTTGGGGATCTTGTAATGTGGCACTCTCCTGATGGTACTCTATGTGCTCCACCCGTTGTGTCAGATGTTAAGCCAAAGTTAGAAGCTTTGAAACAAATCAAACAGGAAGGTTATTTAGATGGTCATACTACGGGGTTGAAACTTGGAATCAGGAAGAATCCTAATAACGGGTTTTGGGAAGTCAGCAAACCAGACGATATGAACACATCTTCTGGTAATAAACTACAAGAGAAGTTTGAGAACAATATCCACAAAGTCATCCCTATGAGCAGCAGTGCTACTGGAAGTAGGGATGGTGAAGACCCTAGTGTAAATCAGGATGGTGGTGGCAATTTCGATATTTCGGGGAATAATGGAATTGAACTCGATTCAATATCTCTGAATCTCGAATCGGCATATGGATTTGAGGACCAGGCCCCATCAGCTCGTTTGGGTGATGCAGAAGTTATAGTTCTCAGTGACTCAGAGGAAGAGAATGATATGTTGCTATCTTCTGGAACAGCCTACAATAATAACAATGGATCTGATGCGGGCATGCCTTTTCCTGTGCCCCATCCTGTAATGGATCCATACCCAGAAGGTCAGACCCTTGGGAATGGCTCATGCTTGGGACTTTTTAACAGCAATGAAGATGAATTTGAGAATATTTGGTCATTACCTTCCGGGGCCCATGCAGGCCCACCTTTCCAATTGTTTAGTTCAGAAGCCGATGCTTCACATGCTTTAGTTGATTTGCAGCATGGATCTGTTAACTGCCCTCAACCAATGAACGGCTATACATTGACTCCCGATCTTGCCCTTGAATCTGCCTCTCTGCTTCCAGATTCTTCAGTTGGTTGTTCTGATGCTGACATTAATGATGGCTTAGTTGATAATCCTTTGCCCTTTGGAGGGGACGATCCTTCTCTACAGATATTCCTTCCAACCAGACCTTCACATGTAACAATGCAATCTGATTTGAGAAATCAAGCTGATGTGTCGAATGGCATGCGTACTGATGACTGGATATCCCTTAGGCTCGGTGGTGGGGCCAGTGCCAGTGGTGGGCATGGAGAGAGTACCGCTGCGAATTTGACTTCTAGGCAACAAATGCCACCCAAAGAAGGTGCAACAATTTGTTCTCCTTACCTGCATTCACGTAGTTTATTTACAAAATTATTCCACAATAGTACACTAAATTATCTCCTTGCTCACTTGAATTTACGTGGCCTAAATTCTCACCCTACTATTACTGAACTTACAAAGTTTCTCACCTTACTCCTTTTTGATGATAAATGACAATTAGGGGAAATTGTCAGCCTTTATGCAATCATCCAGTTTATTTACATATTTACTTATTACCAGAAATTTAGTTTTAATACCTTGTGTCGTTCACTACATGCAGTTTACTACCCTGAATATTATGAATTTGTTGCATTGTCGATTAAGTTGTTTAAAATCTGTTTAGAGGATATGAAATGACGAAATTATGTTTTCCTCTGCTCAGCCACCTCATGTAAATGCATACTTTCGGCATTTCACATCCTCAAAACCATAAAGTTAACTAATTTTAAACAATGTAATAGGCAGCGCAACAAGTTCAAAGTATAGGGTAGTAAACGGGCACATGTAAAAGTTCAGGTCGTAAACAAACATATATAAATGTTGAGGGTAGTAATTTGGCGGAGTAAATTGCAAATCATGTATAGCACAGCGGAATAAAATGTAATATCCCCTATTTATTATCATCTTCATGAATTTCTATATCTGACCTGAATATTCCTTGTTATGCAGCACCATTACTCGGTATGGGCGATGGTAGATCCGAGAAGTCTAGTAGGCCAAGATCGGGCAGCCCTTTCTCATTTCCTAGGCAAAAACGTTCTGTGAGGCCCCGCTTGTACCTCTCTATAGACTCAGACTCTGAGTAGAGGTATTTTCATATGCTCAATTGTGAGGAAGTGCTCGTCTTTTGCTGCTGCTCCCCCCTCCAAAGCTGAATTTTTGTTCAGAACTCGAAGAAGACCCGTGTGTCGAGGTTAGGGGAGAGCGATAGTAAATTTTTGTTGCTGGTGGTGGCAGTGGAATCATCTGCTTAATTGGTGAGTAGTGAAGCCATTCCTATCGGTTTCAATGTCTTGATGGGGCGGGTCCGGTGCCGGGGAGTTGTACAGGTCTGAATTGTTATTTTCTGAATTATAATCATCCATTCCAGTGGATGTAGTGGGGACGGGAAGCCCCCCTAGTTGATATAAACTAATATCCTCCTCCTCTCTCCAGGTTATGGTGTGAGCTAATTAGCTTGTAAATGTTTTTATCCAGATTCAATTATTTATAAAAATGAAATTATTCATAAAACTAAGTGTTATAATATTGCAATAAACCTCGTTGTGTTCAGTGTAATAGGTTACAAGTTCTGTAATAGAAGATTGTCTTATCGTATGTTACTGAGCATAATTTTGTATGGTCTCAACATTTTATTATGGTATCATAGTCAATTCTACATTTCTCGGAGAAACTTAATACCTGATAAATTAATTTCTCGGTTGTCCAGAGTGGTTAAAGGTTGGATGCCTTTGGGATAATTTTATTATGGTACTAATTTAATATGCATTAAAAAAATTATGCAACTTTAATGTCGCCACCATGGGGCTCCAACCCATGACCACAAGATGAAGAAGAGCCTTACTCTCTGCCAACTGAGGTGGACGGGCTTCTTGGTGCTATGTGGAACTAAAAATTCAATTTAAATTTAAATTTCAGAGCGGGCAGGCTAGTTTTTTTTTTGATCGGCAAAGCATATATTAAAACCTCAATCTTTGAAATGAAGATTGAGGGTGAAG